>JAXIVJ010002181.1:105000-112500 GCA_036785665.1 Chirona hameri | reverse complement strand
CAAATAAACAAATCGTGTTCAAGGTTACGCTCACAGAAGCCCATTACATTTGAGCTGTCTCGATGGGTTTCATATCGTGTTCAAGGTTACGCTCACAGAAGCCCATTACATTTGAGCTGTCTCGATGGGTTTCATATCGTGTTCAAGGTTACGCTCACAGAAGCCCATTACATTTGAGCTGTCTCGATGGGTTTCTTGGATTGACAGTTTGTTGAATTGGCGAAAGTTGACTGGCAATTTCTAGGTCAATAGGATAAGACTGGCTGGTTAGTTTTCTTGGACATCATCTGCATGCAGATGTAAAAGGTTTCGATATGCCATCCAACCGTAAATAAGTGTTTAACTATTTGCTGTGTAAATCAGTTAATGGCGAAAGTTGATAGTTTGTATGCAGCTCGTCTAACGTATGTGTAGGAATTAGTGACGCCAGTTTCAGCAAATATTTGTCCAATGTCCGACCGATGTCCAAGACCATTGTCAGCTGTCCGTCCGAAACTGTCAGAAAATCATTGTTGGTCCGAAATTTGTCCGAAAGCAGAAAAGTGTTTGATATGGATATGAATTACCCGTGGCACACTTTCTTTTTGATTAAAAAGTAACTAAGTGATTTTCGCGACAAGCCATCCTTAGGCATTGGATTTCCGAAAATGTCCAAAGAAATGTGCTTATGTCCGTCCGAAAACCGAATCGGTCTTCGGACAAATTCGGAATTCCGAAAATGATTGTACCGATTGGCACCACTACTAGGAATGCTCGCTCAGGTGGTGCTGTTTTGTGGCCCAAACGCCCAATGTCAGACGGTCATGCCCAAATAGTATATGGCTGCTGACGCTGTGATTATCCGCATATGACGCTTCTTGTAACGTTGCTTCATCATTTAGCATTTGACAATCCCATAAACCAGTAAATCGAAAAAGCCGTTAGTATTTATATTGTACGCAAGATAACACAACTCAAGGTAAACTAGACTGAAAGTGGTCATCAAGAGTCCTGCCTGCAATTCATGCATACGAGATATGGAATGTATCTCGTGTAGTCAGTCAAATGTAGAATCATTCTCCAGTTTATGACAAGCAATCTGTCTAACACCATCTAGCTCATGCAATCGTATCGTGAGAATAAGTTGTGCATTTGATGCAAATTGTACTCGATGCGACATGTTTTACATCTTTAGAGACAACACGTAGTAACACCGGAGTCATATACCTGAAAAAGTTGACGGCATGTTTTCGGTACTAGGAGAGCCTGCCAACTTTTGACACTGACGTTGATTAATGAGCTCTTTTCCAGCCGGTAGAATGCTTTGTAAGTGGACGATGGATCAACCCTCGGAGCACAACTCACTGCCTTTATTAGCCCGCGAACCTTAAGCGCAAAGGATCGTTTTCAGTTCATCAGTAAAGTTGCACCAGCCAGGTGCGGCAGACGAATTTCCCGTCAGAAAGGTGTGTACTTGTTATCGCTAAGCTGTCTTTCAAGCTTCTGCACCGTAATGCTACGCGTACTGCCTTACACGCGTACTGCCGTACAAAGCTTACATTGCGTCAGACCCTCGGGCCACGGTTTCTTACTGAAACACGGATCAACTAGCAAGCTGTCAGGATCACCAGCAAAGCTCACCATTAGCTCCGGCTTGGCTCGCCTGTCAGCAAGGAACAAGCACGGACGACAGTATCCACAGAAAAAATCTGCTGCGTGGCGGGTCGTCTGCGCTGGAGAAAAAAAAATAGCGAATCTCCCTACACAATAGTGGAAAGTTTTGAGTGCATGCTCTGTAAAACGACATAAATCGGGTTGTCTTTCGAACGCCGTCGGACTTGGGCCGTCGGAAGCTTTCGATTTGTGACATGCGATTCGATCCTTGATTTACACCATTTTTCGTACGATGCGGCCAAAAAGTGTTTGCCATTGTGTAGTAAGTTTTCGTCGATTTTTTCACCTCCGCTTCTGTGTGGGGTGCTTATCGTGCGTCGGTGTTCGCTGAATCAGGACTCACTCCTCCGCTGAATTCGGACTCACGTCGCCACTGTGTCACACCAGTGATCCCGGACACTGTCCGGAATTACCCGGAAAATTCCGGATCGACGAGAGATAGATTGACTGTTGACGTCCTCCAGTAACGTTCAGAGGAAGACAGCTCGGGATCGGAGTAACGTTCAGAGGAAGACAGCTCGGATCTGAGTAACGTTCAGAGGAAGACAGCTCGGATCGGAGTAATGTTCAGAGGAAGACAGCTCGGGATCGGAGTAACGTTCAGAGGAAGACAGCTCGGGATCGGAGTAACGTTCAGAGGAAGACAGCTCGGATCGGAGTAACGTTCAGAGGAAGACAGCTCGGATCGGAGTAACGTTCAGAGGAAGACAGCTCGGGATCGGCGTAACGTTCAGAGGAAGACAGCTCGGGATCGGAGTAACGTTCAGAGGAAGACAGCTCGGGATTGGAGTAACGTTCAGAGGAAGACAGCTCGGGATCGGAGTAACGTTCAGAGGAAGACAGCTCGGGATCGGAGTAACGTTCAGAGGAAGACAGCTCGGGATCGGAGTAACGTTCAGAGGAAGACAGCTCGGGATCGGAGTAACGTTCAGAGGAAGACAGCTCGGGATCGGAGTAACGTTCAGAGGAAGACAGCTCGGGATCGGAGTAACGTTCAGAGGAAGACAGCTCGGGATTGGAGTAACGTTCAGAGGAAGACAGCTCGGGATCGGAGTAACGTTCAGAGGAAGACAGCTCGGGATCGGAGTAACGTTCAGAGGAAGACAGCTCGGGATCGGCTGTCTCGGTGGAGTTAGACTTACCAAATTCAGTCTGGGAATGTACATGCAGTGATTCCCCTCAGCCTGGTACGGTCGACGTTGAAAGTCGGTTGACGGTGAAAGTCGGTTGACGTTGAAAGTCGGTTGACGTTGAAAGTCGGTTAACGTTGTTGAAAGTCGGTTGACGTTGAAAGTCGGTTGACGTTGAAAGTCGGTTGACGGTAAAAGTCGGTTAACGGTGAAAGTCGGTTGACGGTGAAAGTCGGTTGACGTTGAAAGTCGGTCGACGTTGAAAGTCGGTTGACGTTGAAAGTCGGTTGACGGTGAAAGTCGGTTGACGTTGAAAGTCGGTTAACGGTGAAAGTCGGTTGACGGTGAAAGTCGGTTGACGTTGAAAGTCGGTTGACGTTGAAAGTCGGTTGACGATGAAAGTCGGTTGACGTTGAAAGTCGGTTGACGTTGAAAGTCGGTTGACGGTGAAAGTCGATTGACGTTGAAAGTCGGTTGACGTTGAAAGTCGGTTGACGGTAAAAGTCGGTTGACGTTGAAAGTCGGTTGACGGTGAAAGTCGGTTGACGGTGAAAGTCGGTTGACGTTGAAAGTCGGTTGACGTTGAAAGTCGGTTGACGTTGTTGAAAGTCGGTTGAGACGGTGAGAGCTGCTGTAGGCGTGTGTTACTAATGGTAACTGGATGCAGCGCTACATTGTGGTCCATCACATATGCGATGGTTCATATCGATTGATTTGGTACCTTGAAGCTTCGTTTCCATCTGCAAAGCTTCACCGGCGTTGTTTTATGCTCCGCGAGATCGTGAAATTGACGCCATGTGTTGCAGTCTTCAACGGCTGATATTCCATACCACTGCTGACGGTACGAAGGAGCGATCAACAGGCATATTCAAACGGTTTGCTCCCATCAACTTCTGGCTACCTTTTCAAGCAAAGAAGCATATTTTGCATTGGAAACATCAGTGGATCATTTGTTAAATGCTCTACTTTGATTCATTCTACAGTAGGCATCCTCAGCATTTCAAATAAAAGACTAATAAAACTAAAATAAAAGAGACTCCGTTGAAGATTGATACAAAAGGCGAATCATCTAACATCAAATATTTATATTTTCAGCTGGAGCGCGCCGTTCACACTGAAAAATTACTGTTCGAAATGTGCGAAATATGAATAGAAACGAATAATGAGTGGCACATCGAAATGAAAAAACAGAAACCCATTCAACCCACTCTGGTAACTTGGAACGGATAGCAAGACACATTACAGTCTCTGGATGATTTCACGGTTGCTGCTTTTGATAAATACCTCAAAGCCTGCCTGCCTTACATCTGACTGCCTTACATCTGGTTTTACTTAGGAGACGAATTGATGGCACAACATTCCCTGAAAAGAAATAAGCATATGCTGCTTGGTTTAAGTAAGATAGGAAGCACGAGGCTTCGATAGGTTATCTTTTACAGCAACGTTTTTACTGATACACTATATGTATGTTGACATATGCACTTTGTGGATGCCTTGCTAATGGAATCGCATTCACTCAGATCCCAAATACCGGCTGTGATAGACCCCCCTACAGACCAGAAATAAACCTGAGTAAGCCAACGGGAAAGCATATCAAGCTAGAAGGAGCTTGGCAATAAGCCAGCACACCCATGTTGCTTCTCTATGGTAGGATAAGACAGACGTAATTTTAAGGCTCGGCCAAAATTGTAAATTTTGGCGCAGTTGGACGATATTTGCAGCTTATTTATATACTGGCAGTGAGCTAATATAATGAAGAACTTAAATATGTTATCTTTATTGGTGCACTTTATTTGGATAAGAAGAAATACGGTGCTATATTTTCATTATTTTCAGCATTTGTATCTCTTTGGATCAAATTTTCAAGCAAGCAAGTCATAATTTTCGGGCTTGAATTTTCGTTTCGCGAGCCAAGAACCTCGAGACTTATGAAAGAACTTCTGTACAATGAGATACCAAACAACAAGTGCCGTAGAAATGATGAAAATTAATTTCAAACCACCTGTGACTTCATGCAACAAGATGTTTACCAATGATGATAGCTGAAGTATTGTCTTTGCTAATGAGAGAGAAATGCAGTATCGAAGACACAACGAAACGAAACTCATGCTATCATCGCCCTTCTATACGTTGTCATGTAATCTGTGAATTTTACACTGTTCCTTGTCATTTCCTTTTCTGTTTCAACCTGTCTGTTGAGCAGCGCAGCGCCCAGCTGGCAGCAGCGCGCCACAGACATGCCATTGTTCTATATCCGCCTATACGCACTCATAACGACGGACTCTGAAAAGCCATGGGTTTACTGTGGATGTTTCCGAATACAATCAATGGGCGTAGATCCGCAATGTCTGTTATGCATTACAGACATTAATTATTTATTGATTTCTCATATCCAGTCTGATTGGTATGAGAGTGGATCATCAGAACCATCAGACTGTCGGCCGCATCGTGGTATCATCTGCTCATCTGCAGGGGTATGCAGGACTTGCAGCTATTACTGCCACATGCTACACATCTCCATGCCACATGCCACACATAAACTTGCCCGCATATTGGTAGTCACTTTCCTTCCAAGTTTGGTGAATCTGGCACAGAAACGATAAATGACCTAATAATCCCTTCTCCAAAAGGTAACTATACAACCATCAGAAACGGGAAACGGGTACACTTTAGGTTTGTATGTTTATTTATTAATGTATTCTGTTGCCCCTAACGGGTCATTGGCGCCCAATTACAGCGGGGCTCCTGCTCCTCCCAAGGCTACGGCTAATGTGTGGGAGCTCACCCCACACCTGAACTAGTCAACGGGGGAACTGGTCTGAAGAGCGGGCGGCACCGGGATTCGAACCCGGGTCCTCCCGCTCCGCAGACCAATGCGCCTTACCAGACCAATGCCTTACCGATTGACAGTGATGGCCTACCTTACTGTACGCTACGGAATTACGCTACGCTACGTCTGGTTTTTGGGCCAAAGCTACGCTACCGAATTAGGTTACGTTATATTTTGCTACGTTACCGATTACGCTATTTTTCATTACACGTAGCTTGGAATGTATCGTACTGCGATACACAAATATATCAGGGAAGTCAGCAGTAGGTAACAGTTATTTCTTCGTTCATCCATATTTCTAACTTTGCCTATAAACCAGCCGCCATGCATTTCTTTGGTGGCAGACAGTTGCGAAGATATTCGTAACACAAAGCATCATGATTAGTGAAAATCATTGGTGCAAAGGTCAATTCATAGCTAACTTATATATATATATATACTCCTTTTATTGATTGTTGTTGGGGTATGGTACCTAACCCGACATTGACTGGCGGGCCAATATTGCCCGTCTCCTGACGACCATTCGCAATAGCCATAGATCAGAAACCAATAAAGCTGTCAGGCTCCCAAGTTAACCAGCACCCCCTGTCCGGCCCCTGTAGCTCAGACGGGAGAGCGCTGGGCTTCAGACCTCACTCAGTGTGGCAGGCCGGGTTCGAGTCACTTCGACGCTCGTTATTTGCCCCTGATTGGGATGGCCTGCGGCCGGTGGCAGCGGTCGCGTTAAGAGTCAGGTGACGCCAGAGCGCTGGGCGGACTTTGTCCAGGTGTGTTCAGGCACATATAACTTTCGCTTCTAAATTCCGCCGGTTACCAGGAATTGCGAGGTGTGATGGTGGGGTCAGGGGCTGAACAATAAGTTCTGCTTAGCGCGGGACGTTACTCGGAATTCCGTCCACTCAAAATATTTGAAGTAGATTTATGAAGAAAAAATCAAATTGATGGAAAAATCCGAGGACTTCTTTTATGATGCAAATGCAGTGACGTTACTATCTACGAGTTCGATGGAAACTAAGTTAAACTTAAATATGCCGTAAAATATACGTTTATGCAAACTCAAAGAACGTACAAAATGCCACACCGCTTTTTCTGCGAAACTATTTACTTGGAGTTTCAAAACATTTGTGACAAACGGTATACGCGTGTCGACCGAGGGGCGAGGAGCAATATTTGCACTCAGTCAACTTTTGGATGAAACGCCAGTCAACGGTGAGTTAAATCAATAATATATGGCGCCTTTACAGATAATTGTAACGGCAATCTAACCACCGATCCATAAGAGGGTAGAACTTGACTATCAGGCTTTTCGTCATCTATATAGGATACCAATAAGATACCAATTACTATCAGCATTACATACATGTGCATGGATCCCAGGGAAGGATCTATGATCCCATTGGATCCCACGGCAAAATACAATGTTCTATGGTCCCGTGGATCCCACGGCAAAAATATACGGTTGGATATATGGTCCCAATGGATCCCACGGCAAAAACACAATGTTTGATCTATGATCTCTGTGCATCCCACGACAAAAATAAAAGGTTGGTTCCATGATCCTTGTGGATCCCACGACATAATTCAAGCATTTTTTTAAGGATACCATTGGATCCCATGGTAAAACCACAATACATTCATGGCTCATGAGCCAACATTGATTACAATCTTGGATCACATCTGACATCAGTCTCTCAAAAGTTAACCTTCTTAATTCATAATAGTATAACCTCCCACAAGATACTATGTTCACAGTAAATGCATATAATACTATTAACATTAATCTATATGATTACTAGCCGTAGCCATGTACCTAATTGTCAGAATATACAGCACTGCAAAAATCGACATAGGATTTCAATCAACAAGGATTTCCTACCTCAACCTGCG
>JAXIVJ010002181.1:5000-100000 GCA_036785665.1 Chirona hameri | reverse complement strand
TTCAGCCCATATACAAGTCATCGGGCTCCATCAGAGACCCTGCTAACTTCAGACCAATCTCACTCGTCCCTTGCTTGGCCAAAATAGTAGAACGTATTGTCCACAAGCAGCTGTATGCCTACTTCGATACAAACCATCTGTTCTCGTGCACACAACACGGCTTCCGACGCTTCCACTCTACCGAGACAGCTCTGATAAATGTCACAGACCGGGTGCTTCAGGGCATGGATCACGGCGAAATTTCTCTCCTTGTGCTGTTAGATTTAAGTAAATGCTTCGATGCCACTCAAAACTGATCCAAAAACTAGAACTCTATGGCGTAGATAGCTCCTGGTTCACAAGCTACCTTTCAGACCACTACCAGCATGTCAGATTTAGCACTCCTGATGGACGCCAGCGTTCGTCCAAGGCGGTTAGAAACCCAATCGGAGTTTATCAGGGCACATCGCTAGGACCCCTTTTGTACAACATCTTCTCCAACGACCTTAGCCTGTTTATCGATGACAATGTTAGCATCACCCAGTATGCCGACGATACGCAAATTCTCGTTACCGGACATAAACGTGACATTGCCGATCTCATTCAGCGCATGGAGTCGACCCTGTGTACTTTGTTCCAGTGGTTCACCCAAAATCAAATGAAAGTCAACTCTAGCAAGACCCAACTGATCGTTTTTGGCACTCGTCAAATGCTCCAGGACCTCCCAAAAACTTCCATCTCTGTAAACGGTGTGACTGTAGAAGAGATACCGCGTGTTAAAAACCTAGGGATAGTGATGGATCGGTATTTGTCTTTCGAACCTCATATCAACCAACTGGCAGCAAAGTGCACTAGACTGTTGATTGGTCTCAGCCACGCGAAGCATTGCATCCCTCATGATGTGCTACCGACAATAGTGAACGGACTGGTGATTGCACTGATTCGCTACGGTATCGCTGTATACGGAAACGGTACCGCACAAGCAGTGACGCGCATACAAAAACTGCTCAACTTCTGTGCGCGAGTAGTAGCAGGACGGCGCAAGTGTGATCACGTACGTGACGTATTACATGAGTTAAACTGGTTACCTGCCCAGGACCTCGTTATGTACCGCACACTATGTTTACTTAAAGTCATCATGACTCAGGGACAGCCGAGTGACCTTGCGCGCCACTTCCACACCGTTCAAAGTGTGAGGCAAAGATCGACCAGACAGGATGTCCATGCCTCGCATCAGAACCGAGTCAGGGAGGCGGCGGTTTGTTTATCGAGCCGCCCGAGCGTACAACGGCCTGCCGTCCGACACTAGGGAGACTAGTGTTGCGGTGTTCCGGAGGAGGATCACTGAACAGCTGGGTCTGGCACGGCGGCTATAGTGCGAAATTTATACATGTGTTTTATGTGCGATGTGTGTGAATGCTGTTTCCTCCTGATGTATCCATGTCATTAACGCGAGCACATGAAAAGCCAGCACATAGCTGGATGGGCTTGAAATATATTCTATTCTATTCTATTGACAACATGGAGCAGGACAGGGCCGATGGCGTCAAAACAAAGGAGCAGGATACGAATACAAATACCGTCAGGTCCACACGCACCAGAACGCTTCACGGAAAACACTACCTCCCGCAGCTCGGACAGTGTCACCCCGGTAACACGAAAACCGCAAGCTCCTACCCGTGGTAGACGGCACGAAACGTCGGGCGGCACCCCGAGACTAGCGAGGCCGGCCGCGACACGCGGGCCGACATTAACAAAAAAGCTGTTCATCTCATCCGGTGTGGCAGCAGGAAGGTCGCAGTGTTGCTCCGTTTACCCGCGATTAACGGGCGGACAGTGCGGTACAGAGAACTACTCCCCCGAGCCCGCAGTCTCTCCTCTATGTCCGCCCGGCAATCGCGCCTGATCTCCGACCTGACCCTCCTGTCTAAATCTCGGAAGGCCGGCGATCTCCCCTCACGGCGCAGCTCGCCCCTCCGCTGTGACATTAGGTCCAGGATCGCCGGGGTGACAGCTGGTGCACAAGGGTTCCTAACTGAAATGGTTTTGAGTGGAGCATGCCTATCGACTACCGGGAGCAGATAGTGAGTGATGTAAGACCACATATCGGCGACAGACGGACAGCTAAAAACACCTGAACAACACACACACACACATATATATATATATATATATATATATATATATATATATATATATATATATATATATATACATACATAAATAAATACATACATACATACATACATACATACATACATACATACATACATACATACATACATACATACATACATACATACATACATACATACATACATACATACATACATACATATATATATATATATACATATATACATACATACATACATGCATGCATGCATGCATGCATGCATGCATGCATGCATGCATGTATGCATGCATACTTACATACATACATACATACATACATACATACATACATACATACATACATACATACATACATACATACATACATACATACATACATACATACATACATACATACATACATACATACATATATATATATATATATATATATATATATATATATATATATATATGTATATATATATATATATATATATATATATATATATATATATATATATATATATATATATATATATATATATATATATATATATATATATATATAAATTGCCACTTGCGAGTTATTATTGATTTGTATAGTGCCTAGTGGCAACGGCAAGGGATTATACGGATGAGTGACGTCACCACTCACCGCCCCTTAGTCAGATTGTGTCAATATTCGCTGGATGACTACCTCCTACATACGACCCAAGGCCATACATGTAAGGTAGAACCATCCCTGCTGCGCAGGTGTCTGGCCGTGACGTCACCGAGGGCATACTTATATCCGGCATAGCAAGCTAAATATATGCAACACTACTTCGCAGCTGACATACAGCTGCGAAGTAGTGTGATACGCAGCTGATACACGCAGTAAAGTACTGCGCAGATGATACACGCAGTAAAGTACTGCGCAGCTGAAAGACGCAGTAAAGTACATCATCAGTAATGTATGTTATTATTCAGAGGCGGAACTTTTTGTTTTTCGTTGGGGTTGCAATTGAGTCGGCGACCGGGGGGGGGGGGGGGGGTAAAAGCGACTCAAGAAAAAGAAGACACGAAAAATGTGCAGCATGGAAGAGTTAAACACTAGAATTAACATAGGTTTGTTTGATTTTCACAAACAGTCAAATGCAATGTCTATCATCCCTATTGTATCGTTATACTTTCCATCAAATCATTTAAGCCCATTTCGGGGTATATATGTTACACATATACACGCAATCACTGCGTTCCATAACAATGTCAAGCCAAGGAGCGCATAACAATCCAATTTTAGCATATTTGACCTCATTTGACCTTGGAGATATTAAACCTAGGCTAGGGTCATGGAATTTTCACAAAACAGATTCCCCACAGAACCTCTCCACCCTACAATTTTCGTTATTGTATTTCTTATCTGGGACTTTATCTCCCCCCTCCTCCAGTGCGTGTAATTTGCAGAGGCCCTCCAGGGCGCGTGTTAATAAAACCCTATACCTCTATACATCCTTGCATCTCACGTTCCAAAGAACATAGTAATGCACGTTAGTACACACTTACTGCCTAGATTTGAAACGAAGCTATATAGATCAAATTACTGATTATCAATCAAACCGGGAATCACCCTCCGGTAAAGGCGGGGTAACACCAGGACGTCATATGAGTCATATGAGAGTCATCAATACATCGGTGATTACGTGCGAGCGCTTCGAGCTCGCTCGTCCTTTCGTGAAGAAGGGGAAAAACCGGAATATGCGCTGCCGGACTCGGCCCGTGGCGACGCTTTTGAGAAGCTCATATCTCTGCAACCGCACGTCCGATTGACACGCATACTTCTTTGCTGTGTAGCGTCATCCACACTATATTTTTGTTTGAGACCAGTGTCGATTCACGTGGGTGACTATCACTGCGCGTGCCGCGTGAGGGTGTTGAAAAGTGCTTTCTCGCAAAAGCTCCGCAACGGCTGGGCCGATTGTGTTCAAATTTGGGGTGTGGTTAACTGGTTAGGGACCTCTCAGCCACCACTTTCCCACAAGTCAGGGATGGGGTACCTACCACTGCACGTGCGCAAGTGCGCACCCCTTTTTGTATCTCAGAAACTACTTGCCCGATCGAGTTGAAATTTGGTGTGGTGTCAGGCAACAGTACTAGGAAAGCAGCACCCTTATGCGTGCGCACTGCGCATACCAACCTCACCATACATTTCCTTCGCGCTCGCTCGTTCATCGCCAACTACGGCACCTGACTGGTTATTATTGTTATTTAAAAATCCTTTGGTGATTTTGCGTACCGTTTGCAGTATTTATTTACTTATGCATTTACTGGCAATGTTGGGGTTGTAATTTTCGAGGATGCAGTTGTAGCTACAACCCCGAAAGTATATAAAGTTCCACCCATGTTATTATTGTTAGACAGTATCAAGTCTCATATTAATGACGAAAACGCACAGGGATGCAAAAAGCAATGCGCCAGTGACGTCACCGGGGGCATTTATTGAACAGCTTATAGGCATTGGGATGACAACGGCCTGCATACGACCTTGGTCCGGCGTCCTTGGGTCCGGCCAAGGCTGTATAAACCAGGTAGAACACTCCGGCCGAAAAAGTGGTGGCAAACACTAATTTAGTGGCCGCGACCCCGGAGTCGCTGTGACGTAGAAGGCGGGGGACGCGGCCGGCCGGCCGTCGTACACAACATTAGTGCGCGCGTGCCTGAAGCTTAGATCGCGCTTAGTTTCTTTGTTTACCGGTCGATTGCAAAACTTGTAATATGTAATATGTCACAAATCGACCGCTCTGCCGGATGCCGCTGGAAAAAATGCAATCAGACAAATATTTGTTGTATCTGCGCAAAGTTCAACGATTAGGTACGGTTGCCCCGGCCGACCGCCGCTCGAAATGATGATAAGTGTATCTTTGATGCCATTACCCGGCGTGGAAAATGTGAATGTATCGCAATGAATTGCCTAGGGAGACATAAACCTCATCAAATATATTGTATTTGTTTGGCATTGCTATTCCTTCTCGTGACAGTACAGGCGCGGATCCAATATTTCGGTCGGGGGAGGGGGGACACACAAAAAGTTGCGCCCTACGCACGCTTGGTGGGCGCGACCCGGGCGCGGCCCGGGCTCGGGGGGGGGGGGGGGGCTTTGGGCTCCCATGCGCCCCCTATACATATAGGTGAATCTTCGGGAGATTTATGAAATGGTATAGGATCTGAATCGTTATCTTGATCATTTTGTTTGGCATGTCAGTCGTTGCTGCACCCCGACGGCGCAAAAAGGCATCTTGCTATGTCCTTTAACTCATAAGTCACATTATTATCATTGATTTTTAGTAATTACTAGACACTTGGCAATTTGTGTTAATTAGTGCAAGCCACCCACAGGACAGGACCAATAGCATTAGGTACTACTCAGTGGCGGCGGATAAAGGGGGGGGGGTGGGGTTAGAGGAGGCAGCTGCCCGCCCACTCAAGATGTTGTGGGGGGGGGGGGAGGGAAACATATGATTTTGCCTCCCCCATACAATTGTAAGAGACTAGAAAATCCATACTCCAAGAAGTTGGTTCGATTTTTCTTTTTGACCGAAACAATGACCCAGGGCCCAGATGTGCCCCCAGCCAGCCTGATGGGCCTGCTAAGACCGACAGAAGGCCCTCAGTCGAACTGAGGGGAACCCTCGGTAGGCCATGAGGGGCCCTCAGAAGGCCTGAGACTTCAACATTGGCCTGTCCGACGTTTTTTTTGCGATCATTTAGAGGCCCTGCAAAATATATGGCCTAAATCCGATGAGATACCATTTCGCGGTTTTTTTTCTTGGGGGGGGGGGGGCCTTTGGCCGGGGGAGGGGCCATTTTGCCGAGGGGACACTCTGGGTTTCTTTGCCCCCCATCCGAAAATACGATCCGCCGTCACTGGTGTTACTCATGGTGTCTCAAAACCTAAGTAATACCGATATCAGTCACATTGGTATGGATTTTCTAGTCTGTTTATATAAGGTGATACAATCTATGGGTTTACGTCCTTGAAATAAAAAAAAAATATATATATATATATAGCTAACCTACTCCTACAGCCTCTTATGTCGACAATTTTCGCAGATGTCCTCAGCTAAAGAACGCACAGATTTGGGCGTATTTTTTTAGCTTATGAGGTATTCCGGGAAAATACTGCTATGTTGACAGATACAATTATTATGTCGTCTTTCATAAACACCTTCAAATATTGTTTTACGCTTCATAAAAATAAGTAAATGCTTCAAAATGCACACGCACACACGCCTGTGCATTGCTAGCGAACCAATATGGCGAACCCGTTGAAATGTAAACAAACGATTCTCCCCCGCCTTCACGTCATCACAACCTGACCAATCACCGTCGAGCTTGCTCAAGACTGATTAGTCAATACTAGCTGATAGCCAAATATAGCTTATGAGCAGATCTGATAAACACAGCCAAGATGCTGGAAGCTGCTCGCGGTAGTCTCACTTTTTACCAATGTTGAAGGAGCGGAGTACACCCCCCTGGGTCCGGCGTTGTTGTTCTGCGCGACTGGTCGTGATTTGTTTTGTGCACTGCTAATCATTTCCTAATGCCTTCTTTTTCGTCCTTTCGTCCTGTTTTTACCCATTCCTTGGCGAAATTATCTTCACAGTAATGTGCCTCTCCTAAATCCTGATGCCTTCCCTAATAGACCAGCGGTTTCATCTCAGGGGAGCAGGGAGGTTCCAGTGTAAACTTTGTTGTGTTGAGGTTAAAGGATCAGGCGGGCGCACATCAAACGTCAGCAAACACATCAGGGTAAGAAGCAGTCAATGAAATAAGTCCAGTTTGTGCTTTGTTAAATTCTTACTCATGTTGGATTGAGGATGACGATGAATGGTGATCATTGGTCAATATGGGTAAGACGCCAGTCAGCAGTGCCAGTCGGCAGTCACCACTCTGCACTCCCAGTCACCAGTCACCACTGCCAGCCAATAGTAACCAGTCGACAGTCACCACTCGACACTCCCAGTCACCACTGCCAGTCAGCAGTGCCAGTCGGCAGTCACCACTCGAGACTCCCAGTCACCAGTCACCACTGCCAGCCAATAGTAACCAGTCGGCAGTCACCACTCGACACTCCAAGTCACCACTGCCAGTCAGCAGTGCCAGTCGGCAGTCACCACTCGACACTCCAAGTCACCAGTCACCACTGCCAGCCAATAGTAACCAGTCGGCAGTCACCACTCGACACTCCCAGTCACCACTGCCAGTCAGCAGTGCCAGTCGGCAGTCACCACTCGAGACTCCCAGTCACCAGTCACCACTGCCAGCCAATAGTAACCAGTCGACAGTCACCACTCGACACTCCAAGTCACCACTGCCAGCCAATAGTAACCAGTCGGCAGTCACCACTCGACACTCCCAGTCACCACTGCCAGTCAGCAGTGCCAGTCGGCAGTCACCACTCGACACTCCCAGTCACCACTGCCAGCCAATAGTAACCAGTCGGCAGTCACCACTCTGCACTCTCAGTCACCAGTCACCACTGCCAGCCAATAGTCATCAGTCACCTGTTCAGTGGTCATTTGCATTTACTGATAGCATTGTGGAATAGAAAATGATGTTTCAATTGAAATTGCTTTGCAAGTAAACTTATGAGCAATGAGCATTCAACATCATAATTGGAATTTGGGATCAACCTTGAAAATTGAGATGGCAAGAAACAATATGTCACATTGTCCACTACAGTGTTCCGAGATTGGGTTTGGATTTAAAAGTTTTCAGTGTTCACTGGTTTCAGATTTTTAGAATATTTGATTGGGGGAGGTACGTTTTGGTTGCTATAAGTATTTGATGCTTCATACTGACACCATGAATTGTGTATTGGTAATTGGTATTGGTATGATTTTTAAGCTGTATATTATTTTTACATATTCAATTTTGAAGCTGCTTCAGCTTTTAACTTTCTTTTTATATTGATTTGAATGTTTTGTTTTTACTGCTGCCATTTATTAATATATCCAGGATCTGCTGGATCCAACAGGGTCTTTTGTGGGTCTAGATCCATGATCCCAGTGGATCCCACGGCAAAAATACAATGCTAGGATATTTGATCCCGTGGATCCCGCGGCAAGAATATAAGGTTTGATCCATGATCTCGTTGATCCTACGGCACAAATATAAGTTTGTATCTATGATCTCAATAGATCCCACGGCAAAACTGAGAGGGTGGATCTATAATCTCAGTGGATCCCGGATCCAGATCACTGGGATCAGATCCCGGGATCCATGCACATGTCTGATCAGCAACATATGATTTGCAGGGCAACGCCACGGATTTGTGTCGGGGGGGGGGGGGGACAAACCAAAGTCAGAGGCCCCATTTGAGAGGGGGACTCCTCGGTTATTTTCTTGGGGGCCTCGTCAAAAAATGTTCCGGACTGCCTTCCTAGGGGCCCCCCGGAATAAGTTGTGCTTTTAGAAGCCTCCTCTGAAGTATCCCATGAACAGCTTTCTCGGCTATTGTCGAAAAGGCCTCTGTGAAACCTATATCTGTTGTCTTTTTAGGTGTATCTTAGGAGCTGGCCTCGGTTGTCTTTTCGCGGCCTTCTTGCTGCTTGTCTCGACCATCTCTTTAGGGGCTATTTGGAGCTTGTGTGGGTTGTTTTAGGGTCTTCTTGGAGTTTGCCTCAATTGTCTTGTAAGAGCCTCCTTGGAACTTGTCACGCTGGGCGATGGGTGACTCGCAACTCATTCCTATTGTCTATTAATTTTGGAACTGCTCGGTATTTAGGTATATTTGCGAGGGGTCTCCTTTTGTTTGTATGGGACTTCCTTAAATATCGGGGGGCGCAATGTTTGGCCTGTCCCTCCCACTGTGGGAGGGACAGGCCGCCGCCCCTGATGATATGCTACGAAATACCTTGCCAATTACGTTATTTGAATATTGCTCGGTAGTACGCTACGAAATGCATCGATTACGATTACGCTACGATTACAATGTATTGAGCCACGGGTTACCAAAAAACATACCGTAGCGTAACGTAGGCCATTACTGCGGCGATTGAGCCGATCATAGGCCGCCTACGATCGATCCGATGCGATCTCCAGGCCTATTGGCTGACCGTAGTCTTCACGCGGCGTGTTTTCGACTTCTGTTGCTGTTGTGTGCTTCGGGTGCCGCCCGTTGCCAAAACACTTGCCTTTGTTTCCCATTACTAAGCATCGCAATGAAGCAGGCGTTTGTGGTAATTGATTGGTTTAATGAACGTTAGTTCTGTGGCGCCCGTAAGCCCCAATCATCATCACCAATGGACGTTAGTTCGACGTGCGTGCATTATGTCCACTATAAGGCGCTGTCACAGGCATCCGTAGATCAACCGATCCACATACGTATCACTAGGCAACGAATGACCGGACAAAGTCAGTGAAGGGTGCTGTTATAGTGTGGGAGTGTGGCGTAGTCGTTTTCGATTCTTTGGTCTTTTGGTCAGCTCTATTTTCTTACACACTAAATTGACCTCAAAGTATTGCAGTGTCATATCACCAGATACTTTCCCTTACGTTCTTGTTGGCACTCTGAATCGTGGAGGGGCCGGCCTTTTCCGACGTACGGCCTTTTCTGACGTACAGCCTTTTCTGACGTACGGCCTTTTCCGACGTACGGCCTTTTCTGGCGTACGGCCTTTTCTGACGTACGGCCTTTTCCGACGTACGGCCTTTTCCGACGTTACGGCCTTTTCCGACGTACGGCTTTTTCCGACATACGGCCTTTTCCAACGTACGGCCTTTTCTGACGTACGGCCTTTTCTGACGTACGGCCTTTTCCGACGTACGGCCTTTTCCGACGTACGGCCTTTTCTGACGTACGGCCTTTTCCGACGTACGGCCTTTTCCGACGTACGGCCTTTTCCGACGTACGGCCTTTTCTGACGTACGGCCTTTTCCGACGTACGGCCTTTTCTGACGTACGGCCTTTTCCGACGTACGGCCTTTTCTGACGTACGGCCTTTTCCGACGTACGGCCTTTTCCGACGTACGGCCTTTTCCGACATACGGCCTTTTCCGACGTACGGCCTTTTCCGACGTACGGCCTTTCCCGACGTACGGCCTTTTCCGACGTACGGCCTTTTCCGACGTACGGCCTTTTCTGACGTACGGCCTTTTCCGACGTACGGCCTTTTCTGACGTACGGCCTTTTCCGACGTGCGTGTCTCACACTGCCGCACACTGGCCTGGCCTGCCGGTGCCGTGATTACCAACTGATAACCGGCCGCTGGTCGATTACCTGCCGGTAACAATCTGATTAATGTATCCCTTGACACGGAATGCGACACTAGGCAAAGGGTGCCTCCAAAGTTCGTATTCTCTTCTCATGCAGTGACCGCATCTGCTCGTTCAGCGAACTTACTCGTGCGTGCTGTGCAACCTTATCTGCATGCACTATGACTGTTCGCTGCTTTTGCGGTACTATTTTCAGTAATCTGCTACCAATCAATTTGTTAAATGTTTCATATCAAGCAATATGTCAACGGCGCCATCGAATAAGGCAATATCAAGGGTTATGGAACAGCGATGAGTTTGCACTGTTCCTGCCCCCCCCCCCTCCCACCTGAGCTTGAGTTAACTTATAGTTTGGAAAGGAGACGGACAAAATTGTGTGACTCATCGAGTCTTCCTCATTTTTTAGCTTCTTGTTTTCATATTCGTGTTGCTTGTGCAGTTGCACTGATAGTAAAATAAAAGTCCCGCTAATCGCATTACAAAAAGTGGTAATGCTTGGTGAATTACTTGGCGAAAATCGTCATTATACCTAAGCTCGTTAGCGGCTGAAGAAAATGTATCCACAAACGGCTGGTTAATTTATTGGGTATACAAATAACACTGATGTACGTGTTTGCAAAAAGGATAACTGCTATGACGCACACATTCTACGCCCATCCATAACCCTGTGTGGTGTGTATCCATGCCTATTGTGTTTTGTTGTCCGTGCGAACAAACGGGTCTCTGGTACATTAGTGCTGGAAAGTAAACACGGGACCTGTGCAGACAAATCCTGCCGATTTCTGATTTGTCCGGCTTTTGTGGTTATCAGTAATTAACGTCAGTATGCATGTACGTCAACGGCGGCGCTGTCACGGCCTCGACTGTACGTTAATCACATCACAGTCACCAGGCGATATTATGGGTCTCGACGTCATTTTTCGACTGGTTACGTCATCGCGGGACTTCTGTCTCACGATTCGCGACCGGGAGACAAACGAATATTTGTGCTGGAAAAGGTCATATTTGCGAAACACCGTTCGTTTTAAGTGACCGCCATTCGAACTAAACATAATTTACTCTTTCGAGTTGACGGACTTGTGGTTATGCTGCAATGTTATATTATCACACAAAGCTAAAAACAATTAATGTCGTTTTATTAAGGTGCCCGTACAGTGTCACACAGCGCACGAATGCGGCTATATTTTGCAATATATGGACGTGTCTGTTATTCGCATGCCTCTTGAGCATTTACATTCATCCCGCATGCAGCAAAGGCACGAGCGAAGAATCACTTTGTAATGCAGCAGCCTACCCTATGTAAAACACTTTTTATATTATATTGCATCGTCATGCCCTCTCTAGAGAATATAACTCCACTAGCTGCATTGTATTGCTTGGCTGGATCTCATGTTGAATTAATGTTTGAGTCATTGCGCGGCAAGCCCGCATCGCGGTGTAGCTCTTCGCAGCTTAAAGCCGCATGTCTCGCTGTTTCGCATCGTAGACTCGCTGCTGCTATACTCACATACGAATGTCGGCTATTTTGGCAATTCTGGTTAATGATCTTGCAGAGAACGGTCATGCATGAGGTGATCTTGTGCGAAATTCATAACATGAATGGTCATTACATAACCCGAATCAGCTTTGATCAAACACATCATGGCCTGCCCTCGCGTTCGTCTGGAGTTCGTCAGGAGTTAGGTTTGATTAGTACTTAATTTTCTGCCTGATGCATCCTCGTTCTTCCTTAGTTTACGCTCATGTTAGCGCTATGAGCGTTATTCGAAGCGACAACAAAAACATGTTTGACTTTTCCGAAGCACAGTTAATGCACAATTTCTTCGTTATGGACATGAATTATGTCTCTGTCCATTTGTGTAATTTAAGTTTTGCTCTCAGCGGTTGAAAGGTTCAGCGACAATGCAATTTAAAGTTTCATGGAGTTGTATACAGGGCTGTTAATGCCAGGCAAAATGTGTTTCACTGCATTAAATAAAGGTCGGTAAAATGGCGAAAAAAGTCGTATGCGTGCCGCGGTGACCGGGCGTTGTCCCCGCTGTGGAGGAGCCGTCCCAGCCTGTCGTGCCGGTGACAGTCTCTCCCTGCTGTCGTGAACGTCATCACGACCCTGCCGTCGTGATGACCGTGCCGTCATCAGCCGGCCCCGGGAGGCCTCTGCCGCCGGCAGGTTCCGTCCGGTTCGGCCGCCGCCGCCCCCTCCCCACCACTATGGCCAGATACCGGTCGAGAACAGAGTTACGCCCGCCACGCCACGATGGATGGCCCCCTGTACCACACGCCAGCTGGCCTCTAACCGGAAACCAGAGATGGCTAGAAATCCTGGTTCGAATAGAAATCGAATATCTGGTTATAAATCCACATATGTGGTGCTGGTACCCGCCGGGAGTGGGAAAACAATGACAATTTGGTACTGATTTATATTTGAAATAGTTTGATTGGCGCAATTGATCACGATGTGTATGGGTGCTGTGTTACCCTAGAGGTCGGAGCGCCCATGAATCTTTTCATCATTACCTAATGTGCGGTGATCGTAGCTTCACTTACCTGCAATTTCTCGAATCTCTTTACTTTTCAGCAGGATTGGCATGCCAATTAATAAACATTTAGTCATTTGAGATATATTGATTTGAGAAATTCGGTGGCTGGTAACGATCTGATTAGTAAGTTAATTTCGTTAACAATTTCTAGCATGGAAAAATAGGTCGCTCATTGCGTGTATTGCGTGCAATTCATTTATTAGCAAGGCCATTAGAGCCATGACAACGGCTTTAATGGCTGGTATGTCTGTGCATTGAAGCAGTTGCCAATTAAGTAGAGTATGTTTTGACACTCCTATGTATGTCTCCTACGCATATGGCAAACTGAAGGACGGAGTCGGTGAAGCACTCAGCGCATGTTGAGAGAACTTGCTCAGCTCATAGTTAGACTCGCGGTGCCGAAACCTTGCTGGAAATTGCAGTCGCCGTCTTCACCCTGAGATAGGTTGGTGTATTATACTATAATATTTTCAAATCTGATTGATGTACGCACTGAAACGCAGATTAATGGTTCGCTTTACTATTTCTTCTAACGGCATGGTGATGCATTGAAAGATCCTTCTTGAAATTCTGATTATTGATCTCAACGTTATGATCTGGACTATAGCGGGTATTATAATTTCAAGCGAACAATAAATTGATGAAAAATCCAAATAACTTCAATCCCAAGCAAAGAATTTCAATCGCATTCATCTGTAATCTGTACTTTGATAACTTGAAATAGCGACATTGTGTTTGAAAAGATTGTCGCCATCTGAGAGACATGTCGGTAGCTTATTTTGTAGCTCCCGACATAGCTCACCCCGCGGGAATGTTCTTTGCTGAGATGCTAATCCCCCGCGAGCTTCGGGGCCTAGATGGTCTCCGGGAGCTGCAGCAGATGTTCATGGTCATTTTTTTTGTGAGTGTCTCTGTGTTAAATTGGCGCCGTATATCCGTATAATTGTTGCTCCTAAGCACCTCAATTATCATCATCATCTCAGTCTGTTAAAGTAGTGTTGTTGTTGTTGTGGGTCAAGAACCATATCCTCTTGGGACCATGGCGCTAAATGTGTCGTGTCGTCAGTGTGTCAAGTCGTCGTGACACGCGCCACATCCGCCGTCGGTGACGGATGACACGAGTGTGTCAATGTAGTGTCGCACAGTCGCCACAGCACGAATTCAGCACTTGCGCCTCCCCTGCAAACTAACCCAACATGGTCAACGAAGACAATTATGTTTGTTTGTGAGCGTCGTGTGTCGCGCCACGCGTAGGGGTGTCCAGTCTGGGGAGTTCGAATCGAAATGGTGTTCTGCGTCCGAACGGACTTTAGAGCTGGCTGCTGGGGTCAGTGACGTAGCAATGTACTCTCCCGGTAAGGTCCGCCCGTGGCGTTTGCGGTCGCTGGAGCGAGAGATTTCTGGCCGATGTAAACAACGAACGACTCTAAGTGATTTGGGACGTTTCAGTCTTCAGGAAGAAGTGGGGATAGGAAGGAAGGATCTGAATCAACCCGGCACGTCAAGCTTTCAATACAAAGTATGAGTACGTATGACTTGAATGACGTGACCGGGAGTTAGTGACCGGAGTTCAAGGAGGAAGTTCTGCTTTGCAAACGGCTCTGACTGTGCGAAATTCATCCAAGCAAAACGTTTCGAATAAATACATAAATATAAAAACAAAGGCATTGATCCGTGTAGCAGATTGGATGAGAGACCCCCCCCCCCCCTCTAATTCCGGGAACCCCGGATATATCTCTCCCGTTGTTCGTGTGTGGGTATTTACGGGAGGCGTAGGCGTGGGATTGGCTATACAATCAGCGGTCCTGCCGGTCTGCGTGGGAGGAGGCCTCGGGACTTTAGTGAGTTTGTGCTAGCCGCCCAGCATGGCGGCCAAGCCACCGCAGCGCGTGGCGGATTCATGATGGGTGGATCACAGCGCTGAGTGGACAAAGCTGGGCACCCGAGGTCGTGTTCGTGAAACAACAGGGACAGACAGACGATTTGAGTGTGAATCGAGGTCCAACTTGCGTTCCGCACAGCCTCGTTGCTGGACTTCTTTCGAGACACCGTGGTAGACTATTCTAGACTGATGTAGGTTGTTGCCGTCATCCAAACCGCCAACGCTTTGGAGCATCATAATTAAAGCAATAATCATCCGAAAACTGATGTAACATATCCATGGTCAGCTGGTGTTAGTACGCGCAGTGGAGAGGGGTATGCCACTAACACGCAGTGGAGGGGGGGGGGGGCACTTTGTGCCCCCCCCCCCTAAGATATCTGAAAGTATGAGAGCTAGAACGATCAAACTTACAGGGTATGTAGGTGCTATGATGATCTACATTTTCAAAAAATGTCGTGACCTTCGATCAATATCTACAAGGTGGAACGAGGTAACGAAGGTCAAATCTAGCCAAATGTCACAATTTTGGGAATTTGACATATGTGACGTCACAGGTCATCAGCAATGTGTCCAAAGTTGTTTCTGGGGATGAACATTGACATTGACTACCGAATGGTGTTTGAATCATCCCAATCCGACTGTTGGTTCCGAAGATATCGCTTTGCCGACCTCGATTCTGGCCGCCATCTTTAAATGAAAATCCGTATAACTCAAAAATGTATCGACCGATTTTGATTTTTTCATGTCAAACGATCCGCTATTGAGTTCGCGTAAATGTCGCGTAAAAAAAAACACCGCCCTGCGCCGCTTCGTTTGCGAGCTATTCACGAAAAATATGGGGCACAAAAGTACCCCACCCCCCTCCAACGCGTGTTAATCTTTACACCGCGAGTCACTGGGGGGGGGGGGGTAGCCCCCCCCCTTAGGAATATTAGGAATATCTCAACAACTAATGCAGATATCGACGCCAAACTTTCAGTACCTTTCCGGGCATCATTTTTACACCTTTTGAGAAAAAATAAAACAATTTCGTTAGCATTTTTCGAGATATAGTAAATTTAGTGACGTCACCAAACACGATTTTGACACCAAAATCAGATAAACTTTGCCAGGCCGTACAAATGCCGCATTTGAAGCAAAATGCAATCGAAAAACGCTAAAAGGTAGAAAATTGCAAGGGCTACAAACCAGCTATCTCGAAATTTCGAACATTTTGTTTTTGTTTACCCCAAACATGTTAAAAAAAGGAAAATGCCCACAAAATAATTTGTTCAAGGATACTGAAAAAACGGAATATATGTCAGATAACGACATATGGGCAGCTACCATACCAAATTTCAAAATGATATCATCTTTTTTGACTGACATGGTATGGGTAAATCATGACGTCATATTTTGAAATTGCGTTTTTTGGCTTTTATTGACCAGTTACAGACAAATAAATGCCAGCACTGTATTTTAGATAAAACTGATATAGAAACATGCTTTTTTCATTTCGATTTATCAATTTCAAATTTTGACCTTCAGTGACCTGAACTTGACCTGAACTTGACACTAACTTCACGTAAATGAAATCAGATGGTACAATGACTATCACTATCGAATTCTACGCGTCAAAGCATCCATAAAACATGTGCTGCATGACTTTCGTAGATATTTTGTGTGTAGTGACCTTTTGTGACCTGACCTTGACCTTGATCTTTTCCAAGAATCTCATTTTAGCTCATGTGGGATATGTAGCATACCTTTGACAGCACTTTGGGTGATTATAAGTGCAATCGAAGGCCATGGATGTCAAGTATTGTCCATAAACTAAAATACCTCGATGTTGACGTTTGACTTGACTGTGACCTGACATGTGACCTTAATTTGATTTTGTAAGTGTGCGTTAGGTTTATCTCATTGAGCGCTTTCGAATGCCGCCTTGCGCGTCCCGCTGCGATCATTGGTTCTGAAGATACCAGGGGGCTAACCCCCCCCCCCCCCCCCCCCCTGTGAGTCGTGTTACAGAATATACCCCAGTGACTGCCGAGTTAACTGGAACCAGAGCCGGGCATGGTGTCCACCCGCCTCCGGTCCCGGCCTCGGTCCAGATACGGCTGCTCATTTCACGGCGCGTGCGGCCCTCCCCCGCCGAGACACTGTAATTAGCACGAGCAAACACTAATCTGTCGCGCCGATCGAGTTGTGGGTCGATGCGCGTCCGTCGGTTCCCTGGGGGCTGGGGCACTCAGTGGGGCAGCCCATGCGGAACTCGGGCTGGTACTCTTAGTTGAAATTGGTACGCTATGGCGCCGAGTGCTGGCACATGTCGGGTGATTTTGGGAAGTTACTCCGGACATTTTAACTCAAGGAGATGGATATTGTAGTGCAGGGAGATGTCCAGTTGAAATAAATTATTGATATCGCTTAAATGACACTCTTATTCATTCTGCCTACATAACGTAATTTCCATAGGACTCGTTCCTCGGGTCGTTTCCATTTCAGTTGACATGACTGGCAATTGAACCATGCGCAGTGTAATTAACTTACATGTATATGCACTCTCTAACCTTTCGTATACGAAGCCTGTGTTGGAAAGTATGGATTGGTCCTGTTGCAGTTCGCGGTTCTAGCCGAGCTGCCTTTTTCTATTGACAGTACCGGTGGCGCCCAAAACCTCAATCATCATGATATATTGACATTACCGTTGTACCCGTGCACCTCTCATTTCTATCCCGACTACCTATCCCGACCATCGGGAACGTTGTCTGTCGAACATTGGTGTTCCACAGAGGACGGACGGACGGACCGGACGGACCGGACGGACCGGACGGACCGGACGGACCGGACGGACCGGACGGACCGGACGGACCGGACGGACCGGACGGACCGGACGGACCGGACGGACCGGACGGACCGGACGGACCGGACGGACCGGACGGACCGGACGGACCGGACGGACCGGACGGACCGGACGGACCGGACGGACCGGACGGACCGGACGGACCGGACGGACCGGACGGACCGGACGGACCGGACGGACCGGACGGACCGGACGGACCGGACGGACCGGACGGACCGGACGGACCGGACGGACCGGACGGACCGGACGGACCGGACGGACAGGACAGGACAGGACAGGACAGGACAGGACAGGACAGGACAGGACAGGACAGGACAGGACAGGACAGGACAGGACAGGACAGGACAGGACAGACAGACAGACAGACAGACAGACAGACAGACAGACAGACAGACAGACAGACAGACAGACAGACAGACAGGAAGACACATCACTGCCCAGCGAGTATGAAGCAGTCACGTGAGCTCGTGCTCAAATGGCATCAAGCGCGGGTAATTCCCCAGGGATTGACCTGCTTACCAACTTGGATGTCTTCTTGGAAAACCATAATGCCAAGCCGTCCGAACGCGAGTTTTTGTCACGAACCCATCAAGTGACCGGTCATTGACCTCTGGCATGACCCGCTCTGGTAATTTTAACTGTCCACCACACTGAATCGGCTGAGTAGATCCGTTTATTTAATTCGGCCATAACTATTTCGCTTTTGATATCTAAGCAAATGCATCGAACAAGACGCTGCGCGTTGCGTAATGAGTAGTTCTCAGCAGGGTCACAGGTCAGTGGTGACTGGAATAATACACAGTTTGTGTCCCGGGACATTCGCCTGAGACTGCTGTCTGTGCTGGACTCGGTCGGGATGATTAATTATGCATACTTGTGCCGGAGCGCTGGGCACGACGGTCACGCCAGCTCTGCTGAAGCGCCTGGAAACATGCATCGCTCATGCACGACGGCAGAGGCACCAAACGAGGTTGTGCAACAGGCTACCTGTGGTGTGGAGACTTGTTGTTGATGGGATCAGAGGGGTTCTGTTCAAGGGCGTCGCCGTAGGGGAACGGGGGGAGACACCGCCCCCCCCCAGTCGTCAGACTGGGGGGATTATCCCCCCAGTCTTGGAGACTTAAATTCATACTTTGCTCGGAAATATTGCAGGTTTCAATATCATACAAGCATTTGGAAACAGTATCAGCGCAATAGAAGAATGGCAGCGATCAGGACGCTATTTTTACTTTTCTAGAAGGGAAGTTGACAGGAATTTAAATGGAATTTCGGTAGCAGAAAAACGGGCATATTATGGCGTTATTGTGCCCTATTTTTTATAATTAATAAACTAAAAAACATGACCTTTTCCTCGAAAATGTGAAAATCCAATGTTATCAAAATGTTATTATTATGTTATAATATTTCGGCCACAGGCAAACAAACAGTAAAACATTCCGGCACGACGTTTTCCTAACTGGCTCTTTAAAAACAAAATAATGCTTCACAATCGTTCTTGGTGTATGGTATGTGATGGAAGATATATATTGTGTAGGTGGTGCGATCGAAACAATTGTCACGATTGTGAAGCATTATTTTGTTTTGAAAGAGGCAGTTAGGAAAACGTGTCGAAATCTATATTACTATTTGATAAGCGTCTGTCTGTCTGTCTCTCCGGAACGAATTTAACACAGTAAAGCGGCAGTTCTACATTGCAGTACCACATTGCTATAAGCACGTGATGTACATGATTTTAAGGTTTTGAAACGAGTTTACGGATACTACCGAGTGGTGTATAATTCGTACATTTCCGACGCATTTTATGCGATAGTTACAGACTAATTTAGGTTGTGCAGTTTTGGGCGAAGGTTTGTGCTGTAACTAACATAGAAGGAGGTGTTAAGAAATGTTTTACCGTATACAAACAGTTTACGGATACGAGTTTTACATCGCTTCACTCCAGTCGAAAGCCAATCAGATCCGACCACGGATACTACAGTGTCACAACCAATGAGAAACAACCACGGAATCACTGCGAAACGAAGGTCATCGACATACGGTACGGCATATATCAATGAACATATACGCTAAGTCGGGGTGGAGTTTTCACGGGTTTAACGGGTGTATAACGGGTGCTATAGGTGTTCCACGGGTATAATGGGTGAGTGCCGGCTATAACGGGGTTATCACGTGTTCCACAGGGGCACAACGGGTAATACGGGTGTATGTCGGGCACCGTTGGTTTTTGACGGGTACATCGGGTGTATGACGGGTACACAAACGTATTATAGGTACGACAGGTGTCACGGGTAGTACGGGTTATCAATCCCTAATTGCCTATCACTGGCTTGCACCACCACTTGACACCAGTAATCGCCCAGCGGAGCGGACGGGTTAGCACTAGTGTTTTACTGTTTGATAAAGGCCTGTGGCCGAAATATTACAACATAATAATAACATTTTGATAACATTGGATTTTCGCATTTTCGAGGAAAAGTTAATGTTTTTTTAGTTTATTAATTATATCAAGTATGCTCCTCGCACAAGCACTAAACTCTATAAAGTGCCGTATTTGTTGTTTAGGCACACTTTGTGCTTGCTGAAAGGAAACACCGGCATATGGTTTTACGAGATGAACGTGTTTGTGTGCAAGTTTTCAGTCACTTCGACCGAATAGCTGCAAAGAAATAAGGTTCTGAAAACCATGGGTGCGGTCGGGATTCTCATAAGTAGATTGTATCCCCTAGTTCGCGGAAGACCTCGCTCCGGTCGGTAATCAAACTGTTTATTGCCGGGTCCTGACCTAGGAAATATATCCATTAAAAAGCTTCGGACTAAATTTATCAAATAAAATATACAAGCCATTTCGTTCAAGTTCTGCCCAAATGCGTTCAAAGTTTGCAAACCGAGGTAGTTTTCGGATAACTACTTCATCCATTACTCCAAGTACATGAGCTACTTCATCCTTATCCGTTTCGGCCAGCCGTCCACAAACGACTACCCCAGCACAACGAGCCAGCGGCAGTCACCGGTTCCGGGGCGATCCGTCCTCCTGGTACAGTTGCGGGCACCCCCGGTCGGCCAGCATGCAGAACAGTGAGATGCGCTGAGCTTATGACGAAGATATATAAAAACACGCGAGTGACGTTGCCTTGTATCGCACCAAATATCCAAATATCCTACCTCCTAAATATCTATCAACCCCATGACCACCGAGCCAGTGTCTCCCGAAAGCAAAAAGCCAGTCCAGTGGCAGCCGGGTGGCGCATATAAGTTCTGATATTCACGGCATATTAAGAATAATTATAATTACAGTCTATTGTGATCATGTATCAACGCAAAATTTGTCTACGATAGTGCGACCCTACATCCCCACTAACATGCCAAATTTCGCGGTTTTGACTGCAAGGTGCGCGGAGTTATTAAGCAATCGGATGACATCCGAACGGACAGACGGACAGGTGGCTGACACTTCTTATAATTAGTATGAAATAGCTTTCTATGCAACACGAATAACTAGAATATGAATCCTAAACAACGATGAGCGAATCGCCTGGCAGTGCCTATCGAATATAGAGTCGTTTGAGCAATATACTATGAAGATTTCCGAAGAAGTTATTGTTTTTCATCTGTCACCTGTTATAGTTTTAAATAGGAAAAAATAAGCTGGTAGTTACAACTAAAAATTGCGTTCCTAAGTAAAAATGATAAGGAAAAAAATTACTTCACATTGTCGCGAACGGTACAGAATTGATGGTGCATTCGGCACTTCGTCCCCCCCCCCCCCCCCCCCCCACCCACTCGAAAATCCGTGGCGACGCCCCTGGTTCTGTTATGTGTGTCTGGTACCCAGACTATGAGCCGTCCTGACAGAGAAACGGACGCCATTCGAACGTAAATACACGCACTTTTCGGGTGTTATTTAAAGCGTGTTTAAATGTTACTGTTGCATGCAGTGTCTCACATAGCTATGCTCCCTGATGGCTTCAAGTCAATCCTCACTGTGCAATATAGTGTTTCAACTTCAGTGCGATGGACGCCTATGACGGTGTGACTATGTCGAAACACGAGTTTGACCTAAATCGAACGAACGTACAGGCATGCCTTGGCTGTTACTCCTACGTGTCCTGAATCATCGTCCTCTGACCTCCTCAGTAACCTGAATCATCGCCCCGTAATGTGAAACGGAATCACAATGCACCCGGGACTCGAATGGCTAGTAGCAAGCGACCTTGCTGCTCTGATGTGTCCGCTCAGCCGCTGTGGCCCAGTCTGACTCTGTGGTCACCTGACCTCCTATCTGACCCGCTATCTGACCCGCCGTCTGACCCGCCGTCTGACCCGCCGTCTGACCTATCTGACCCGCCGCCTGACCTCTTATCTGACCTGCCGTCTGACCTATCTGACCTGCCGTCTGACCCGCTGTCTGACCCGCCGTCTGACCCGCCGTCTGACCCGCCGTCTGACCTATCTGACCCGCTGTCTGACCCGCTGTCTGTCCCGCCGTCCGACCCAGGGTAATAGAACAACGGGTAGAACAGTAAGGAATGTAACGCCCAAATGAATTAGACAAGATATGATTTTTATCGTAACTGTTTTGTCTATTATAAATTAAAGGTATTGTTTGCTATCAATAACTTGTATTTCCATAGATTATATCTGTATTTATTGAATTAAAGTCCAGCAAATATACGAAGTAGTAGTCGAAGTAGTGTATATTTCAGTACATTTAGTAGCATTTGGAAGCGGTCATATTACATTCTACTACGAAGTAGTAGTCGAAATAGTGTATATTTAATACAGGTATTACATATACACTACTTCGACTACTAATGTGTTAGTAGCATTTGGAAGCGGTCAGCGGTCGTTCCGACATTTTTTCACCCTCAAGCCCATTTAACTAACCCCTTTACGCCCGGAATATCGAAAAATGGTAAATAAAAACGTTGTAGCTAAGGATTGTAGCCATCTGTTCCAGCAGTCGGATCTAAAATATGTACCATAGGTTACGAGCCAGTCTCGTCTGAAAATCATCGATTTAACATGAGAACCCTATGGTGTAGTATGTTTGTATCGCCCAAACGCCCGAGTGCTGCCAACTGTTACTGGTGGGGCTGATCTGGCCCGCCGTCTGACCTATGATCTGACCCGTGTTCCGGCAGTGGGTCCGACCTGGACACCGATCATGAGAACTATAGTAACTGGGACTATAGCCTCGCCGTGACCGCGCCGCGGCCGTCCCGGCAGCCGTCCCCGCCGCCCACCCGCCGCGTCATAGAGGTTAGTATACAGCTGCACCTACTGTACCTACAGTACCCGCCTAGTCCAGGCTGCTGGTCACAATGCACATGCCAACAGTCACATTGCACCGGTCATATTCCGTTGGTCACATTCATCACCATCAGGTCATTGGTCACATTCATCACCATCAGGTCATTGGTCACATTCATCACCATCAGGTCATTGGTCACATTCATCACCATCAGGTCATTGGTCACATTCATCACCATCAGGTCATTGGTCACATTCATCACCATCAGGCCATTGGTCACATTCATCACCTTCAGGTCATTGGTCACATTCATCGCCATCAGGTCATTGGTCACATTCATCACCATCAGGTCATTGGTCACATTCATCACCATCAGGTCATTGGTTACATTCATCGCCATCCGGTCATTGATCACATTCATCACCATCAGGTCATTGGTCACATTCATCACCATCAGGTCATTGGTCACATTCATCACCATCAGGTCATTGGTCACATTCATCATCATCAGGTCATTGGTCACATTCATCACCATCAGGTCATTGGTCACATTCATCACCATCAGGTCATTGGTCACATGCATCGCCATCAGGTCATTGGTCACATTCATCACCATCAGGTCATTGGTCACATTCATCACCATCAGGTCATTGGTCACATTCATCGCCATCCGGTCATTGGTCACATTCATCACCATCAGGTCATTGGTCACATTCATCACCATCAGGTCATTGGTCACATTCATCACCATCAGGTCATTGACCACATTCATCACCATCAGGTCATTGGTCACATTCATCACCATCAGGTCATTGGTCACATTCATCACCATCAGGTCATTGGTCACATTCATCGCCATCAGGTCATTGGTCACATTCATCACCATCCGGTCATTGGTCACATTCATCACCATCAGGTCATTGGTCACATTCATCACCATCAGGTCATTAGTCACATTCATCGCCATCAGGTCATTGGTCACATTCATCACCATCAGGTCATTGGTCACATTCATCGCCATCAGGTCATTGGTCACATTCATCACCATCAGGTCATTGGTCACATTCATCACCATCCGGTCATTGGTTACATTAAGGGGCGCAGCCAGGGGGTGGCACAGGGGGCAGGTCCCCCCCCCCCACTGGGGCGAGGGGTCCTCCGGGCCCCTCAGCCCATATGGAAGCGGCTGAGCTGCCGAAGGGCCCAAAACGGCCAGGCTTACCAGACAACCCGCGCGGCGCTGGGGGGTAAATTTTACCCCCTCCCGGATTTTCTCAATAACTTGAAAACTATGACAGGTATCGAAATGAAACTTGCGGTACCTTATGATGCATCAATTATATGTCTTCTGCCAAAATTGTATTGAAATCGGTGAAGTATTTTGGGATATAATGACGTTTTAGTGACGTCATGTCATTTTTGGTGGAAAAAGTTAAATGTTTGACAAATAGTATATTTGATAAATAGTAAAAAAGCGTAGAAAATAGCGTTTAGATGCAAATCGCAAATAACGCGCTAAAATAAAGCAAATGACATTCTGTTCCAAATGGCTATCACGGATTTGTTAAATTTTGGGTTTTTGACCCCCAAAAAATGAAGAAGAAAAAAATTGGGAAGAATTTCAACACAAGTTTTTTCAGATTAAAAAAGGAAGATGTATTAGAGAACCGAGTATGGACGAAGCCCAAACCAAATTTCAAAGCAATATCTTTATTTTTGACTGACTTATGACTCCCTAAGTATAAGTAACTCATGACGTACTTTTTAATTGCGTTTTTTACTTTTACTGACCAGATACAGACAAATAAATGCCACCACTGTATTTCTGAGACAAAACCGGTCTAGAAACATGCAATGTTTATTTAGATTAATCAATTTCTAATTTGGTCTGTATTGTGACATGACCTTGACCTGAGGGCCATTATATGGGGTCAGGTTGTGAAAATGGCTGCTTCTATCGAATTATACGTGTAAAATAACCCATACAAAATGTATCGCATGGCGTTCGTAGACCTAGAGAGCGCGGGTTAAGAGACTCCTTGTTCGGACTTACGCTTAAGGGGGCCCACGGTCGACCTAAGGCTCTTGGTTAGCCTGAGTGGCCCCCCGTCGGCCTGAGGGAGCACTTGCTAGGCTTAAGAGGGCCCCAGTCGGACTGAGGGGCCCATCCGTCCTAAGGGAGCCCTCGGCTGGCCTAGGTCGTCCTGAGGAGGCCCAGGTTGGTCGGCCTGAGGTGCCCTTGGTCGGCGTGGGGGGGGGGGGGGGGGGGTGCGGTCGGCCTAAGAGGTCCTCGGTCGGCCCGAGAGGCCCTTGGTTGGCCTATGGGGCCCTTAGTCGGCCTGAGGGAGCCCTCAGTCGGCCCGAAGGTGCCCTCGGTCGGCCTTGGTCAGCCTGTGGGGTCCTTGCTAGGCTTAATAGGGTCCCCAGTCGGCCTAAAGAAACCTTCGCCCGACCTAAGAGGGCTCTAGGTCGGTCTTAGGGGGCCCTCGATCGGCCTGAGGGGCCCTTGGTTGGCTTGAGGAGCCCTCGATCGGTGTGTAGGGCTCCGGTCGGCCTCAGGGGCACCGGTTGGTCTAAGGGGGGCCTTGGTTGCCCTGAGGTACCCTCAGTCGGTCTTGCTAGGCTGAAGGGGACCCCCCCCCCCCCCCGGTCGACTTGAGGGTTCCGGTCGGCCTAAGGAGGCCCTCGGCCGGCCTAAGAGGGCCCCAGGTCGTCATGAGGGGCCCTAGGTTGGTCGGCCGGAGGCGCCCTCGGCCAGCACCTGGTCATGGTAATCCCTGATAGACACTGGGGGCCTTCGGGGCCTGCCTGGTCTGGGGGGGGGCAATGGCTACTGCCTTAGCCTGGTTCTGGCTCCCAGCCTGGTTCTGGAGTGTCTGATCACCACTCGTGGTCCTGTCTAGCGCCTGAATAAATCCCGGAAATCTAAGTCTAGCGCGTCTAAAGTCTAGCGCCGGAAATCACCCCCCCCCCCCCCCCCTGCAGTTCGTGTTCGGCGCAAACCCCCTGCAGTGCGCGGGTTAACCTGACCTATTGACCTGACCTGAGATGACTCGAGATACAAAATTACACACAATGTGGATAATTGATGCCCAAATAGCTATGCTAAGTTTGGCGGCGCTGCACACCGCCGTTTTCCCAATATTTACGAAAACCTCAAGTGGGCGAATATCCGCACCCAACGTCGGTGCGCGTGTTAACCCTCGCTCTACGGGAGCTTTTTCACCTTCGCCCTACGGGGGGCTGACATGCCCCCCTGTTAACTTCCAAACCAAGCAACTTAGAACAATGCAGTAAGAACCAGCATGTTGTCTGTCATGAGAGGAATCTAACAGTATGCGATTTTTAGGTTGCAGGTCAACGGGTGACCTTCTAGGTCAAGTGAATGACCTCGGATTTACCACAGCGATTTTGCTATTCAGAAAACCTCAAAATTATAAATTGATAAATGTAAATAAAAGGGTATGTTCCAAGACCAGTTTTGGCTCAGAAATACAGAAAAGCTAATTATTTGTTCGTATCTTGTCAAAAAAAGTCAAAAAAGTTATTAAAAAATGACGTATCAGTTTCTTACACTTCGGGAGCCATCACTCAGTCAAAAATGAAGATATTGCTTTTAAATTTGGTATGGGTATTGTCCATGCTCAGGTCTCTCACATATATTCCGGTTTTTCTAACATCTTTGAAAATTTTGATTTTGTGGGGATTTTCCCCCCAAAAATATATATTTTAGGGGTCAAAAACCATTTTTTTTTGCAAATCCGAGATTGACATTTTAAAGAAAATGCATATTTGTATCTTTGGTGAATTGCGTTTGCAATTTCCTTTAAAACTCGGTTTTCTACCATTTTTCAAATATTTATCGTTTTTCCACCAACATTACGTGATCAAAACCTGATTATCTCCCAAACTACTTAACCAATTTCAATTAAATTTGTACAGCATACGTATAATTGTTGGAAACTCAGCTACCGAAAATGTCAGCAAGATGCGCCGCATGTGTAAAAAGTTATTCAAGAAAAACCTCAGGGGGCTGTCAGCCCCCCCCCCCCCCCCCCCCGTAGGGCGAGGGTTAATACTTCACAGGTGCCAAAGGGAGTCAGTTGCCGCAAATTCTTTTGTAGCAGACTACGTACCTATCCGTCAATCTACGCATGGGGTCTGTTCAACATGGGTCTGTCCGACGTTTTGTTTTGCTATCATTTAGGGCCCCTGCAAAATATAGAGGTCTAAATCCGAGGAGATACCATTTCGCATTTTTTGTTTGTTGGGGGGGGGGGCTTTGGCCGAGGGGGCCCCCTGGGGATGCCTTGCCCTCTTCCCCTTGCCGAAGGTCTGGATGCGCCCCTGGTCACATTCATCACCATCGGGTCATTGGTCACATTCAAATGGTCACGCTCCAATGGTCACATTCCAATGGTCACATTCAATGGCCATATTCCAATGGTCACATTCTAATGGCCATATTTCACTTGTCACTGATAATATTGCACTGGTCACATTCCACTGCTCACATGCCACTGATCACATTTCATCGGTCACATTCCACTGGTCACATTCCACTGGTCACATTCCATCGGTTACATTCCACTGGTCACATTCCGCGGGTCGTATTCCACCAGTCACGCTCCACCGGACACATGATACGGTCACATGTCAAGCTACTCATCCCAAAGTCTAGCTGTCCCGGGTCACTACGTCTCTGGTGACGGCTCAATAGGTGACGGTTCACCGTGCGCATCAATAGGTGACGGTTCACCGTTCGCATTACACACGTCAGTCACCTGCCTCGGTTAGACAGCCGCGTTAACATCGGTTGCGAATACGAAACGGAGGTGGTGCCCGTATGAGTTCTATTAATCCTTTTAATGCATTAGCCTTTTTAATGCTGTGTACGCCACGACTGTTGTTTCGTATGCTGGTATTCAGCTATGCTATCTCAGACACTGCTGATGCTCGTTTATCCCATGTTGCGGGGAGCTGGATAGGCCAGGGGCTATGTCAATGTAGCGTTCCAGAAACAAGCTATAGTTGGAGATCTTTGTTCCCGGCGGTCTGCCTTTATTGAGTTACAAGACGGATGGGATGCGTTATTTTCCATTTGGACTTACCACAGCTGGCCAAATACGGCGATATACTGCAGGATGTGGGCCAGGATGCTGATAGACTTGTGACGTTAAACCTCGCACTTGTGAATCAGAGATTCACTCACTCATAGACGCGTCCTGCATGGACGAAGACACGACATCAGAAACATGAGTGAAACTCGGTTGGCACAGGCGCCTACTTCTGAATCTATTTTCATCGTGTTCCTATTTCCGTTTTGATTTATGTAATGAGCTTTCTTGGCTACGATGTGTATAGCGATGACGGGGGGTAGGCGTGTGGATAAGGTCTGTCATAGTTATCTCTGCAAATGTATCTCCAGTCGCTAAAATTGCAGCATTGCCTACAATTATATGTTAAAGGTGTCGGTCGCTAGTCCGTTGTACTGTCTGGAGGTACTTCTCAGGCATGAAGACAATGGCCTCAGTAAACTTAACCCGCGCACTGCAGGGGGTTTGCACCGAACACGAACTGCAGGGGGGTGATTTCCGCCCCCCGTGAGATCTCGAAAACTACGCTACATAGCGACAAGCGGAAAACGGAATTTGATAGCTTGATACAAGCTCTATCGAAAGTATTTCAGTATTTGTTTAGGTCAGGTCAAAATTGAGGTCACCAGAGGTCATCAAAGGTCAAATGTTCCCGTTTTTTTCCTGTTTTAGGACTTCGCTCCAGACATTCCCATATATCTCAGAAACTATGCTACATAGAAACAAACGAAAAAAAGCGATCGCCAGCCAGTTAAATTTTAAATCGACAAGGTGTCCTCAAATTTGATCTCGGGTCAATATTTGAGGCTCCAAAGGTCAAAAAAGAAAAATGCTGTTTTTTTGCTAAATCGTTTTTCGATATTCACTTTTTTCTTAACAAAGATAACGGAAAACTGTTTACGCCATTGTGTTTATCTCGCTAAGGCGCTTTGAGTGATAAACATGGTGACCTTAAGTCAACTTAAATTGACCTCAGGTCAAGGCCAAGTCGTGACCCAAGTAGGGCATGTTGCATATGGGAAGACGTGTCTCGACGAGACAAACAGATTGCTGTCTGTTTTACTTCTATATCTACATTATGTCGGGAGTTATTGACAAAAAAGTGATGGTGACCTCGGATGACCTCAAATGACCCCATAGGAGTCACTGAACAAAACTTACACTTGCATCATCAAGAATATCCTATAATAACATGATCCAGGAGTAATTGGACTAATATCATGCATATCCTTGAAATAGGAAGCATTTGTATATTTCCCCATTGACTTATTATGGGGAGGTTACGAAATTGACCTGATCTTAGGTCACAGATATCAAAATTCCGAGATATATGAATTGTAAGTACTTATGTCCTCATGACATCCTGTAAGTTTCAAACTGATCGGTGAAAAACTCTGGCTTTAGCACAACTGCAAACATTTTTGGAGGTGGGGTCACTTGACCTGGTCTGGTGACCTGACCTGAGATGACCCGAGGTTATTTTTTTCTTCAAATTGTGCGCAATTGATGTCCTAACAGGTGTGCCAAAACCCGGCGGCGCTGCGCGCCGCCGTTTTTTCGCTATCTGCTAAAAACCTGAGGGGGGGGCGGAAATCAACCCCCCTTGCAGTGCGCGGGTTAAGACGCTGACTCCTGCTCACTGCGGACAGCCGCCGGGCCGAAAGGGCAGCAGACCGCAGCAGACCGCGTCAGACTCACTGGGGACGCGTCTCGTCCACTTCGGCTTGGGTCGTCTGACAGCCGCGGGCGTTTACATATCATATTTCCCCCGAGCTGGCACGCCGGCCGCAGTTCAATGCGTTTCTGGCAACTTTGCGTTTCAAATTGAGTTGCATTGCTCATCTGCGATGCTGGTGTTGGATAGGTTGACCGTTGGCCGCTGGTATTATTCCCACTAGCGTGTCTGGGGTAATTGGTCAGAGTCTGAGGTAATCGGTCAGAGTCTGAGGTAATCGGTCGGAGGTCTCTGACTCGGGCACGCGTAGACACGAGCACAGAGAGGGTGTTGAGAAGTGGACGATGGAGTGGTGCGCCGCGAAAGGAATTCGCTTTTGGAACGGGCTGCTTCAGACGTGGTGAGACTGTAAACCACGCCTCCGTTTGGTCCGTTTGGTGGCGGGAAGGAGGAGATGGGACATGAAATGGCTAGACTTAACGAGAATGGGAGCTAAGTGAAAGGATCACGTAAGCAATGAACAGTTTGTATGTCTTCTTCAGTAGCGCGGCTCAGTACGTAGCCCGCGAATGGAGTGTACATTTATTTTGGGATATTTGTGGATAAATTGTGGATAAATTGTGTATTTGTGGATAAATGACTCCCCAAGGGATTATTATACACTCGTGCTCAATGTTCAGCTCTGTGGTAATGAATAGGAAGGAATGGACAACGTTTCGCATTGATCACATGGCTGCCTCAAACTCAAATCTCCCCCGTCGATTCGACTTGTCAACGTATTATATAGTTAGGCTCCGGTTAAAAATGAGGAACATAGAAATAAACAATGATTTTTGCGATAAAAAAAAATACTTGCGTAGTGATTTGTCGATTGCTATTCAAAGGTGTAAACCAAAGAAAGTTTCTTCAATCTTCTGGAAATAATTTGAATGCGCGGGTTCGATTAAAAGCACCAGTTTGTCAATTCTTTGTAAATTGCAAAAATACATCCCAGAATTTATAAAGGCTTTGTCATTTACATCTCTGAATAATTAAATCATTACAAATTTACTTTAAATCAGAAAAGCTGAGTTTTTGCATTCACATTTCCACGTTTATAAAGTAAATGAGTAAGCATGGGTGCTTAAACCAACGCAAATTTGTTAGTGAACTTTACTTGGGTCTAGCCTGAGAGCTTATGTAGTATTTATTTGTATCATGCTCCGGCTTGCTTCCCAGTTGTTATAGTTGTGCTTCCCAGTTTGCTTCCCAGTTGTGCCCAGAATCACTCCCTTTACCAAATTAGAGATGCCGTAAATATGACACGCACTGCGATTGTGTAAACTGCTTCACATTCGTGGAAACTTTCCAGTTTAAACTATCAAAAACAACACGCTTTTTCTAGCGTGCGACACTCGCCCTGCGGCCCTTGGAAGCTTCTGATGGCTAAACATCAAAAGCTGGCTTTGAAAGCGTTTGATCCTATTTGTGTAGCATACATTTATAAACCCCCGCTACCTTGCAGCCAGTTGTGGTTGATTTTGTCCGGCCGTGTGGTAATATGCGGCCACTATTGATCAGGAGCGGGCTGCGCTGCGCCGTGTGTGGACAGACGGGGCCGGACAGACGGGGCCGGACAGACGTGGCCGGCCGGCCGTGGTAGTGATAGTGACCCACCGGTGCACACTGGGCCAGCCGGCCGCCAAAGGCGCCTAGATATTATCTGTGGCCAAGATATTGGTCTCGGATTATACAAACGAAGACCCGGGGGTATTAGGACATGGGAAAGCGTATCGGTGCAATTATTGTTTACTCAGACCTGTTCCCGTTCTTTATGGAAATTATCGTGGGGGGGGGGGGGGTTGACTCCACAGATCTCAACAAGTATGTGTTATAGAGACGTAAGTGTGGGCTTAAACGATCTGATGTGACGTAAACTACCACACGGATACTTGTTGTTTCTAAAATATTGACAAGGGCGTTGTCAGGGGGCTAACAAGCGAGGCAAATTGTGGGGAAATAAAGTTAGCCTGACTTGCAATGCCCTTTCCCAAATTCTCTGGCCAAAGGCCAAAGGCCAAAGGAGCTGAAAGAGATTATTTGAAATAAGTAAATAAGCTGAAAGAGATAATCAGCATGCGGTGTTAATGCTCATGTTAATGTTCAGTGTAATGCTATTACACGTGCGCAATGGCGATGCCAGAAACCTTTTTTTAGAGTACCTATTGATCATGCAAGCAATATTTAATCAAACACCGAAAATATCTTGACAATGACGCAGAAAGCCATAATATTCATCCATGTGACCGAACTCGCTGATCTGCTAGCCTGGTCTGACTGACCCGACACAATATAATCTTAATCATAAATTGCTATGTGTAGTGCGTCATTTCCTGTGCTTTTAACTTAAAATATCCAATACAATAGTGTTCATTGTTTTTTTGTTTTGCTGAGCGTTATTTCAATAAACATCACGATATCGTCGTCTTTCACCTTCGTCACCCCACCATGTCTGCGAAAAAAAATCGAATAACTGACGCCGCGAAATCATGTCTAACACTCACGGAGGTCAAGGTCTCACTGTGTTCCGTCAACTAATAGCGACATAAACAAAACGGTCCATACCTGTCGGTACCAATAACGGAACAAAGCTATGAAAACACAAGTGCAATATACGCGAGCCAATACCTGATGGTGGACGAAACATACGTGCAAAGCAAATATTTGCTGTACCATGTACATATGTAGTACATTATGCACACTCAACAACAATAAAAGAGTTAAATCATGATTTGCTTCGCCTGTCCCGTTACGTAACCGGATAATGTCACTCTTAGCCCGGGGGCGGCCTCAGTGAGGCCTGTCCGGGGTCGTCTCGCGGCATACAGTACGGTTCTGAGGGTAAAGGTCAAAATCGCTCCTGACATCAGGCAACTAAATGGCTGATATCTTAGAAACTAGCAGAAAGTATCAAAAACTGTGAATAGGATCTGAAAGCACATTGTTTGAGGATGTATCGGTATAAATTTCGTGGATAAGTTCGGTTAACCCGCGCACTGCAGGGGGTTGATTTCTGCCCCCCCCCCCTCAGGTTTTTCGCAGATAGCGAAAAAACGACGGCGCGCAGCGCCGCCGGGTTTTAGAATACCTGTTAGGACATCAATTGCGCACACTTTGAAGAAAACAAAATAACCTCGGGTCATCTCAGGTCAGGTCACCAGACCAGGTCAAGTGACCCCACCTCCAAAAATGTTTGCAGTTGTGCCAAAGCCAGAGTTTCTCACCGATCAGTTTGAAACTTACAGGATGTCATGACGGCATAAGTACTTACAATTCGTATATCTAGGAATTTTGATATCGGTGACCTAAGGTCAGGTCAATTTCGTTTTTTTTCCCCATAATAATTCAATGGAGAAATATACAAATGCTTCCTATTTCAAGGATATGCATGATATTAGTCCAATTACTTCTGGATCATGTTATTATAGGATATTCTTGATGATCCAACTGTAAGTTTTGTTCAGTGGCCCCTATGCATTTGAGGTCATGCGAGGTCACCATCACTTTTTTTGTCAATAACACCCGACATAATGAAGATAGAGAAGTAAAACAGACAGCAATGTGTTTGTCTCGTCGAGACACATCTTCCCATATGCAACATGCCCTACTTGGGTCACCACTTGACCTTGACCTGAGGTCAATTTTTTTAGTTGACTTAACAAGGTCACCATGCATATTATTCGAAGCGCCCTGACGAGATAAACACAATGGTGTGAACAGTTTTCCGTTATCGTTATTAAGTAAAAGGTTAAAAGCGAAACACGATTTTGCAACAAAAAAAAAATCCTTCTTTTTTGACCTCTGGAGCCTCAGATATTGACCTGAGATCAAATTTGAGAACACCTTGTCGATTGCAAATTTCACTGGCTGGTGTCTGCTTTTTCCGTTTGTTTTTAACTAGCATAGTTTCCGAGATATATGGCAATTTCTGGAGCGAAGTCCTAAAACAGGAGAGAAAACAAAACTGGGAAATTTGACCTTTGATGACCTCTGGTGACCTCAATTTTGACCTGACCTTAAAAAATACTGAAATACTTTGATAGAACTTGTATCAAGCTATCAAATGTCGTTTTCTGCTTGTCGCTACGTAGCGTAGTTTTCGAGATCTCACGGGGGGTGGGAAATCACCCCCCCCCCCTGCAGTTCGTGTTCTGCGCAAACCCCCTGCAGTGCGCGGGTTAAGAATTTGTTTAAACTTTAAATGAAGAAATAACAATTTGCTTATTATAACTTTCTCGTAGTTGGTTGCTAGCATCTTGCAGATGTCGAAATCAAATGTGGCAACCCCTATCAAATGTAGCAATCCCTAGTTGTTTGCATCAACATGATAACAATACTCTGTTGTGCTAAACTCATAGGAGTTACGTGAAATGACGTACCCGTTCCCCAACAAATGATGACCAAACATCATGGCTGTATTCTGCAAGCAAGACACGTAGAGGGCTATTCCTGAAACTGATCGACTGTGGAGGCACATTACCGACCTTTCTTTCCACTTCACTGTGAAAACATAACGGCATCGTGTGCTTTGGTCAATTCTAAGTCTAAGAAAACATATACTTGCAATAAAAAAAATCGACAAATGTGAATTTGCAGCGCATTTGAGACTGCCAGGGCCCACTGTGCGGTGACCGCCGCTGGTTATGGACAGGCCACTCTTTATTGGCCGCGCCAGGTGTGTGGGCTGTCAGAGCCGCACGAACGGTCCGAGCTGCACCCGAGCTGCCGCAGCTCCCGAGCTAACTGAGCTGTAATAACTGGCCTGAAGCTGCCGCAGCTCCCGAGCTAACTGAGCTGTAATAACTGGCCTGAAGCTGCCGCAGCTCCCGAACTAACTGAGCTGTAATAACTGGCCTGAAGCTGCCGCAGCTCCCGAGCTAACTGAGCTGTAATAACTGGCCTGAAGCTGCCGCAGCTCCCGAGCTAACTGAGCTGTAATAACTGGCCTGAAGCTGCCGAGCTGCCCCGAGCTAACTGAGCTGCCGCAGCTCCCGGCGCAGCTGGTCAGGTGTGTGGGGTGTGAGCTGTCCGAGCTGCTCCGAGCTAACTGAGCTGCCGAGCTGCCCCGAGCTAACTGAGCTGTAATAACTGGCCTGAAGCTGCCGAGCTGCCCCGAGCTAACTGAGCTGTAATAACTGGCCTGAAGCTGCCGAGCTGCCCCGAGCTAACTGAGCTGTAATAACTGGCCTGAAGCTGCCGAGCTGCCCCGAGCTAACTGAGCTGTAATAACTGGCCTGAAGCTGCCGAGCTGCCCCGAGCTAACTGAGCTGTAATAACTGGCCTGAAGCTGCCGAGCTGCCCCGAGCTAACTGAGCTGCCGCAGCTCCCGGCGCAGCTGGTCAGGTGTGTGGGGTGTGAGCTGCCCGAGCTGCTCCGAGCTAACTGAGCTGCCGCAGCTCCCGGCGCAGCTGGTCAGGTGTGTGGGGTGTGAGCTGCCCGAGCTGCCCCGAGCTAACTGAGCTGCCGCAGCTCCCGGCGCAGCTGGTCAGGTGTGTGGGGTGTGAGCTGCCCGAGCTGCTCCGAGCTAACTGAGCTGCCGCAGCTCCCGGCGCAGCTGGTCAGGTGTGTGGGGTGTGAGCTGCCCGAGCTGCCCCGAGCTAACTGAGCTGCCGCAGCTCCCGGCGCAGCTGGTCAGGTGTGTGGGGTGTGAGCTGCCCGAGCTGCCCCGAGCTAACTGAGCTGCCGCAGCTCCCGGCGCAGCTGGTCAGGTGTGTGGGGTGTGAGCTGCCCGAGCTGCCCCGAGCTAACTGAGCTGCCGCAGCTCCCGGCGCAGCTGGTCAGGTGTGTGGGGTGTGAGCTGCCCGAGCTGCCCCGAGCTAACTGAGCTGCCGCAGCTCCCGGCGCAGCTGGTCAGGTGTGTGGGGTGTGAGCTGTCCGAGCTGCCCCGAGCTAACTGAGCTGCCGCAGCTCCCGGCGCAGCTGGTCAGGTGTGTGGGGTGTGAGCTGCCCGAGCTGCTCCGAGCTAACTGAGCTGCCGCAGCTCCCGGCGCAGCTGGTCAGGTGTGTGGGGTGTGAGCTGCCCGAGCTGCCCCGAGCTAACTGAGCTGCCGCAGCTCCCGGCGCAGCTGGTCAGGTGTGTGGGGTGTGAGCTGTCCGAGCTGCTCCGAGCTAACTGAGCTGCCGCAGCTCCCGGCGCAGCTGGTCAGGTGTGTGGGGTGTGAGCTGCCCGAGCTGCCCCGAGCTAACTGAGCTGCCGCAGCTCCCGGCGCAGCTGGTCAGGTGTGTGGGGTGTGAGCTGCCCGAGCTGCCCCGAGCTAACTGAGCTGCCGCAGCTCCCGGCGCAGCTGGTCAGGTGTGTGGGGTGTGAGCTGCCCGAGCTGCTCCGAGCTAACTGAGCTGCCGCAGCTCCCGGCGCAGCTGGTCAGGTGTGTGGGGTGTGAGCTGCCCGAGCTGCCCCGAGCTAACTGAGCTGCCGCAGCTCCCGGCGCAGCTGGTCAGGTGTGTGGGGTGTGAGCTGCCCGAGCTGCTCCGAGCTAACTGAGCTGCCGCAGCTCCTGGCGCAGCTGGTCAGGTGTGTGGGGTGTGAGCTGCCCGAGCTGCTCCGAGCTAACTGAGCTGCCGCAGCTCCCGGCGCAGCTGGTCAGGTGTGTGGGGTGTGAGCTGCCCGAGCTGATCCGAGCTAACTGAGCTGCCGCAGCTCCCGGCGCAGCTGGTCAGGTGTGTGGGGTGTGAGCTGCCCGAGCTGCTCCGAGCTAACTGAGCTGCCGCAGCTCCCGGCGCAGCTGGTCAGGTGTGTGGGGTGTGAGCTGCCCGAGCTGCTCCGAGCTAACTGAGCTGCCGCAGCTCCCGGCGCAGCTGGTCAGGTGTGTGGGGTGTGAGCTGCCCGAGCTGCTCCGAGCTAACTGAGCTGCCGCAGCTCCTGGCGCAGCTGGTCAGGTGTGTGGGGTGTGAGCTGCCCGAGCTGCTCCGAGCTAACTGAGCTGCCGCAGCTCCCGGCGCAGCTGGTCAGGTGTGTGGGGTGTGAGCTGCCCGAGCTGCTCCGAGCTAACTGAGCTGCCGCAGCTCCCGGCGCAGCTGGTCAGGTGTGTGGGGTGTGAGCTGCCCGAGCTGATCCGAGCTAACTGAGCTGCCGCAGCTCCCGGCGCAGCTGGTCAGGTGTGTGGGGTGTGAGCTGCCCGAGCTGCTCCGAGCTAACTGAGCTGCCGCAGCTCCCGGCGCAGCTGGTCAGGTGTGTGGGGTGTGAGCTGCCCGAGCTGCTCCGAGCTAACTGAGCTGCCGCAGCTCCCGGCGCAGCTGGTCAGGTGTGTGGGGTGTGAGCTGCCCGAGCTGCTCCGAGCTAACTGAGCTGCCGCAGCTCCCGGCGCAGCTGGTCAGGTGTGTGGGGTGTGAGCTGCCCGAGCTGCTCCGAGCTAACTGAGCTGCCGCAGCTCCCGGCGCAGCTGGTCAGGTGTGTGGGGTGTGAGCTGCCCGAGCTGCCCCGAGCTAACTGAGCTGCCGCAGCTCCCGGCGCAGCTGGTCAGGTGTGTGGGGTGTGAGCTGCCCGAGCTGCCCCGAGCTAACTGAGCTGCCGCAGCTCCCGGCGCAGCTGGTCAGGTGTGTGGGGTGTGAGCTGCCCGAGCTGCTCCGAGCTAACTGAGCTGCCGCAGCTCCCGGCGCAGCTGGTCAGGTGTGTGGGGTGTGAGCTGCCCGAGCTGCTCCGAGCTAACTGAGCTGCCGCAGCTCCCGGCGCAGCTGGTCAGGTGTGTGGGGTGTGAGCTGCCCGAGCTGCCCCGAGCTAACTGAGCTGCCGCAGCTCCCGGCGCAGCTGGTCAGGTGTATGGGGTGTGAGCTGCCCGAGCTGCCCCGAGCTAACTGAGCTGCCGCAGCTCCCGGCGCAGCTGGTCAGGTGTGTGGGGTGTGAGCTGCCCGAGCTGCCCCGAGCTAACTGAGCTGCCGCAGCTCCCGGCGCAGCTGGTCAGGTGTGTGGGGTGTGAGCTGCCCGAGCTGCCCCGAGCTAACTGAGCTGCCGCAGCTCCTGGCGCAGCTGGTCAGGTGTGTGGGGTGTGAGCTGCCCGAGCTGCTCCGAGCTAACTGAGCTGCCGCAGCTCCCGGCGCAGCTGGTCAGGTGTGTGGGGTGTGAGCTGCCCGAGCTGCTCCGAGCTAACTGAGCTGCCGCAGCTCCCGGCGCAGCTGGTCAGGTGTGTGGGGTGTGAGCTGCCCGAGCTGCTCCGAGCTAACTGAGCTGCCGCAGCTCCCGGCGCAGCTGGTCAGGTGTGTGGGGTGTGAGCTGCCCGAGCTGCTCCGAGCTAACTGAGCTGCCGCAGCTCCCGGCGCAGCTGGTCAGGTGTGTGGGGTGTGAGCTGCCCGAGCTGCTCCGAGCTAACTGAGCTGCCGCAGCTCCCGGCGCAGCTGGTCAGGTGTGTGGGGTGTGAGCTGCCCGAGCTGCTCCGAGCTAACTGAGCTGCCGCAGCTCCCGGCGCAGCTGGTCAGGTGTGTGGGGTGTGAGCTGCCCGAGCTGCTCCGAGCTAACTGAGCTGCCGCAGCTCCCGGCGCAGCTGGTCAGGTGTAGGATGTGAGCTGCCGAGCTGCCCCGAGCTAACTGAGCCGCTGCCGAGCTGCTGTAACTCCCGGGGAAACGGACCAGGAGTTGACGCCAACAGAGAGCTTCCCGAGCTTCTCAAGCTGCCCCCGAGCTGCCCAACCTACGCACCAAAACGTGCCAGGCGGCAAATGACCTACGTTGTCGGAGCGCCCTAAACCACCAATCATCATCCTCGTCGAGCTGTGACCGAGCTACCAGGGCTGCGCCGAGCTGCTGCAGCTGCCAGGCAACAGACCGGCTGTGTGTGGAGCCTTTGAAACTTCGCGGCGCCGATACAAGCTTTTTTACTCACTGATGTATGGATTTCTGTATTGCTTTTATTTCAAATAATTATTCCATGAGAAAATCTGTGTTGGCTCAACACCACAGTATATTACATTTTAATAAAACTTGTCTATACAATGAGTAGAAGATTTGGCGTTTGCGTGCGTGTGTCCTGTTCCCTACGTCCCCAGCTGCCTTTTCCTCCTGTGTGCTCAGTTGGAGGAATGCCTCTCGTGTGCTCAGTAGGATGTGTCCCCCGTGTCCCGTGTCTTTTGTCCTCAGTTGGCTATGACTGTGTGTTTACAGCTGGAGGAGGAGAATTATCGTCTGCGTAAGTTGCTGGGTGAGCAGTACCGGACGATCATGGGGCTGGAGACCACCGCTAAGCGCGGCGCCATGGAGCACCAACAGCTGCGGAAGCGGAATGACGCGCTCACCAAGGCCCTGTCGGCGCTCACCACTAAGTAGCGGCCGAAACCGTCTGGCCGGAGTGACCGGCAGTCTGGCCGGAATCAGGCCGGAGTGAGCCGGAGTGAGCGGGAATGGCGCGGCAGTGGCGCGGCAGTGGCGCACTCTCACCACAGATTACAGCGAAGTAAACTCGGTGATGGGGGTGACGGCGAGACATGGGGAGATCGAGGAGACATACATGTTGAGATCGAGGAGACAGACATGGGGAGATCGAGGAGACAGGCATGGGGAGATCGAGGAGATAAAGAAACCTGCCGAGATGATGAAGGCAGCTGATATGCCCGGACGGCGAAGACAGCGAAATGCACCGACTGGTTCAAATGCAGCCACAGATCTGGAAAATATTAGTATTACTTAAGTATTCACGTTATCTAACGTAACTTTCGATGGCGTATTTGGTTTATAGCAATCCACTGAGAGCTATAAAAAATGTGTATGGAAAATAATATTGTAGTTACAAGCATGACCTGGATGCGCATGCTTTTATGGACATCGAATCAGTCAAGCTAGCATGTCGCTTTCACGGACTAGTGCGTTGCGGTTGTGAGGTTGGAGGTGGTGAATGGACCGTGGACATTACAGAGTGGAATACAGTGAATAGAAGCGGAGATTACATAGCGTCAGAGGCTGAGGTTGCATCATGCGGTACGGCTTGGATCGCGGGATCGTGGAGTTTGAGGTAGCGGAGGTGACGTTTTTCGACCGGGAAGTTACGCTGGCGCGGACGCCCCGCGTCGTGGGGGTGAAGGTACTATACGGGAGTGCTCTGGCAGTCGCCAGCTTCTGGTTGTCTAAAAGCTTTATGCAGTCTCGTCATTTTGTAGACCCTTTTGGATATAGAGAACACATGCTGTTACATATGCTTTGAAACTTGAAATATAGTTAGAAGGCTTTAAAGTGTGCTGATGTAGTTAGCTCGCTTTTTGAGGGAGGTGCTGCTTTTTGTTGTCGGCGTGTTCACTGTTCGGCATCCTTCGTAAGAAACTTTCACATAATATAGATGGAGGGTAGCGTCTCCTGGTCTCTAAGACATAATTCATCGTCATTTTGTCTTGGTCTTATTTGGGTATTTCAATCTCAACTGATGTGTGTTTGTATAGCATTGTAGGATTTATTTTGTATTTAATAACGGTTGAGTCATCGGTTGTATTCCGTGGTGAAGAGGTATTTATTAATCAGAGTATTTAGTAGACTAAAAGTTGTTAATGCCTCGGCGAAAAAGATTCAAATGTTTCGTGCTGGTATAGGTAAGGAGTAATGGGTGCGAACAATGGAGATAAGCACAGCATAAATCTTCTGAAGTCTGTCAATTTCAATCGTGATATGTAAAAATACTTAAGTCATGTATCGAAGCTCTTGTTCCAGCAGTTTCGTTCCCGATAGAAACACCTGTATTATGATTTTTACGGCAGAAATAAAGTCCGAAAGTGTTGGGCGCGTTATTCTTCGTTCGCCACTGTGAACGCTTGGAAGTTGGGAGCGGTGAGACTCTCGGTCTTCTTAGGAGCGGTGAGACGTCTCGATCTTCTTAGGAGCGGTGAGACGTCTCGATCTTCTTAGGAGCGGTGAGACGTCTCGGTCTTCTTAGGAGCGGTGAGACGTCTCGATCTTCTTAAGAGCGGTGAGACGTCCTCGGTCTTCTTAGGAGCGGTGAGACGTCTCGATCTTCTTAGGAGCGGCGAGACGTCACGACCTTCTTAGGAGCGGTGAGACGTCTCGATCTTCTTAGGAGCGGTGAGACGTCTCGATCTTCTTAGGAGCGGTGAGACGTCTCGATCTTCTTAGGAGCAAACATTCATGTTCTGTTAAGACTCGAAAAATATAAACAAAAGACCAAGTGGGAGTAGTAGATTGAAGACTCGGAAAACTGAGAAAAAAATATGTCACACGAGACTAGACTAGTGTGTAAATTTATAATTTTCGGAAACATTCTTTCATTGGTACATACTAGTGATATCATTTCCTACAACAACAAAAAATATGACCGATACCAAACCGATACCGAATGGGAGGCATTTCGGAAATACCGATCGATTTGAGTTAAAGCCAAAAATGTCAAAAATTTGACCGATTTGCAAATTGTATACTTTTATTTATACACACTGGCAAAAATAGCTTTGTTTAACATCGTAATTCATAAAACACACATGTACAGTTTCAAAAAGACAGTATAATTGTAAAAAAGGAACCAAATACATTTACAAAGCAAAGTAGTGGATGTCGCAAGCAAGACCAAAACCAGTAGCACATTGAAAACAGGATGCAAAAATGTGACTTAAATCATTTCATATTAATTTGCAGCATAATACATATTACATAAATACGTACATAGGAAGAAATCAATTTTATCTGGCCAAAGTTGGAGGGCATATGACTCCCCTAACTTCCCCTAACTGTCCTTGACATTGGTCAGGATTCAGGAATGATTTAACATATGATTACCGAGCGGGCGCGAAGCGCCCGTGAGGTTTCTCGTCAACTTACTAGACAAATTTACATTTGAACCGACCCGGCCATACAGACGCTTTTCGGAAGCTTTGCACTTTGCAACCACTGCTCCGATTGAGATTGGGTTTTCACCATTGGATATGTCCAGCAAATCAACTTTGTTTTTGGTTTAGTGCGTTCTGATAGAGGTGGTACCACAGCGCGTGGCAGTTGGCACACGCGAACGTCGAAATGAACAAAAAAACTTGCAAAAATGATTCTTGATAAAAAAATGGCTGTATTATTCTAAGCATTAATTTATACGCTGAAGCATGCAGCGCTCAGGACGTACTCCCTTTTGGTGGATTTGAGAAAGGAGATCATGACCAATGTAATGCAACTTTTTTTTGGCATGCATTGAGGCCTGGCAATTTTTCTGGAGGACTAAAATGACTGTGTTACTACCACGTGTGCTCCCTTACCGTTTCATATTTCAAACCTGTTTTAGCTTTACCAGAGCGCGCCCGCTCGGTCATCGCCCAAAAAGGCGTTTTACTGGCATATTGACTGCAAGTGCATAATGACACCCACCAGGCACTACCTAACAAAACTGCATACTCAACTTTTTACACAGATTATAACCAGTAAGTCGCCGTAGTCGGCGATGAACGAGCGAGCGCGCAGGAAATGTATGGTGAATTTCAACTCGATAGGGCAAGTAGTTTCTGAGATACAAAAAAAGGTCGCTCGTGCAGAGGCACCCACCCCACCCCTGACTTGTGGAAAATTGGCGGCGGAGGGGTCCCTAACCACACACCAAATTTGCACACAATCGGTTCAGCCGTTGCAGAGTTTTTGCGAGAAAACACCTTTCAACACCCCTCACGCGGCACGCGCCACGCGCAGTGGTAGGTACCCACATGAGTCGGCACTGGTTTCGAACAGGGTAGGTTGGATGGGGCTGCTCAGCAAAGAAGTCAGCTTGTCAATCGGACGTGTGGTTGCAGAGATGTGAGCTTCTCAAAAGCGTCGCCACGGGTCGGGCCGCTCATTCAGATTTTTCCCATATACCACGGAAAGACGAGCGAGCGCTTCGCGCTCGCTCGTAACTACTAAATATTGTACAATAGAATCAGTGTTACTGTCTCAACCTCAAGTAAGTTTTACCATCATATCCTGTGTGGATATGAGAGTTATCTGCAGTTACCTATCTGCATCAAAAAGTTGCTAGTATTTATAGAAAATGTGACAATCCATGCTTCACAGAAAGCCAAGCTTTTCAAGGGAGCTGAGACTTACCCCCTAAAAGATCACTTAAATTTAACACAAAATGGGCATTGTACAGTTAAGCCTTAATCCGGCCGCACACTGGGCCATTCGGTGCGCGATATCACTGCGACATTCTGCGGTTCCGCGGGGTTCAGCCATTGACCTATATAAGTTTTGCGACATTCCGCCAGCGGACACGCGCTGAATGGCGCAGTGTGCGGCCGGGCTTTACAATTATACGGGTTAGATTATACGGGCGAGATTATACGGGTTTCCGTCCTGAAAGGAAATGCACTCTTTTGCACTTGCATGAGCTTTAAACACGTTTAAAACATATATCATGGACCTCAATGCTCATTTAGTCCATTATTGCAGCAATTATCAGCGTTAAGACTTTGACGTTTTTCGAGACTTGTATCAGTAACGAGTACTTGATCGGTATTACTGTCCATCACTTTCTTCTCTTAGAATCTGCATCAAATTCGATGGTGCAGCAATCTGCGCGGCTGATACAAAATACGGTTACAAACTCAGAAGCAAGCTGACGCAATAGGGTTTATTTCCTGTTCACTATAGCACGTTCACCATAAAAAGGTCACATAACCGTAAATCCAAGATGGAGGCCAATTCCGCCCCAGGACACTTCTCCCGAACGGCCACCCACATATCAATATAAATGAATTGAATTAAGCTTACCTTTACAATATGAAGGTACGCCTGAAATTGTGAAATTGTTTCAAATTGCTATGTAAATATATCGCCTTGATGTAAACCACCTTGGCATACGTGATAATTCATGCGCTTTGCCATCTGAATGACGATTGTAGAAGGAGTTACTAAATTAAAGACGCTCTAAGCCGGACAAGTAATGCCATGCGTTTTTTTCGGTTTTCATCAATTTTAGAGCTTTGAATTATCTGCAAGTCCTTCACTGGATCACAAAAAGATTATTCAATTCAATTCTTACGGAACTCTTTATTACTACATACTGTTCGTTCGAATTTTGTGTTTTTTTTGTGGAGGTTTTCCTTGCGGCATTTAGCGTTGAGAATTTGGTGGTGGCGTATTAATTTTTTGCCATGAAAATTCATGAAAAATATCGAATTTTATGGGAAAAACTAGGTAACTGCTGCTATCGTTGATTTTTTTAAATCATATATTGCTTATTGTAGCCGGAAATATGCCATAAGTGAGATGTTTCATTAACATAAAAGAGAAGACTGACTCTTCTTCAGCCAGTACTGCAGAAAGTACGCGGTGGCATCACCGCGTACTATTAAATGTCCTTGCGTGCAGAAGAGGTCATTTCCACAAAAATGTGACTACCGTGTGACTTCTACCACCTTTATAAGTAAGTTTTACTATGTAACTCAAATATTCTGGAGAATAAAAAAACGTATAATCCCTTTAAATGTAGCAAACGCGCAGGAAAAGTTAATGACTTTACATGCGGTACTGCCATATTCACCACAATGAAGCCATATCCTTCAGAAAGTGAAGGAGGTAAATAAAACAAATTTAATAATAATTGTTACTTCAATGTTATTGAACCTTTATGTTGTTTGTTTTGAATATATCTTACTGTATAAACAAAATAAAAATATGACAAAATTCAGAAGTATTACTATTTTATACGGGTGTATATGGAAGCGTTCAAAGTTGTAGCATTCAATGCTTGTACCATACAAAACGGCACTATCCAACGCTTGCGACATCCAAATTTCGCCCGGGTAGGGAACATCGTCATGAACCAAGCTAGCAGCAGACAAAATCGTGGTATCCAGCCACATACAAAGTAGTGGCAGCCAAAGCTTGCGACCTCCAAAAATGGAACACCGAGGACATCTACCTTCCGGGAACTATTGGTTCAAATATCGCCCGGTAGATGTCTCACCATAGCCGGTGGTGCGACGAAACGCTAGTTGAGTGACATCCCTTGAACACAGTGGAGTGGTGTACAGTGGAACCCGACCTGACGGGCCGGGCGCGGCGGCGCTCCGCCGCCCTTGGGGTCTCAGCCGCTCGCCCGGCAGCGCCGGGCTGTGCGCGCAGCCTTGCCTGCTGACAATACCAATGTTCGCTTCTGCTGGGCCATGGGAACCGTAGGAGCCCGTATATTTCCTTCGTGTTTCAGCTGGGTCTGCATTGATCTGGGTATGACGATTTTAGTGAGTAGATTTTCGGTACATATGGAGCATATGGTACATATTATCAGGGTGTTTAGCCGTTTTTCCAGCTGGAGTAGGGATTTTGGACCTCGCTTAGATACGGTAAGTATATGTATGTACCTACAAACCAGTAAAACGCCCATATTGGATCGGGAGCCGGGCGGGCGATTCTTCAACGTTATTTTCCAATGTGAAGGAGCACTTTGTTTTGTTTTGACCTCAGTTGACCTAAGATGACCTTGTAGGGGTCACTGAGCAACAGTTGCGTAGGGTCATCAAGAATGAGCTATGCAAACATGATCCTGAAATAATTGGTCTGATGTAATGCGTATTCTCTGAATGGGAGGGATTCGCATATTTTTATATTGACATATAATGGGGAGGTCACGGAACCGACCTGACCTTACGTCACAGATGTACACAAATCCAAGATATGCGATTTGTAGGTACTTAAGCCTAATCCAATTATGTGAGTTTAAAACTGCTCGGGACAAACACTGTTGCCTGGGCACGAATGTTATTTTTGGGGGAGATGGTGTCACTTCATGCGACCTGGTGACAAGACCTGAAGTGACCCGAAGTAAAAAAAACATTGCAAAATATGGTTAATTGATGCCCGAACAGGTGCATGACTATTTGTTACAAAGACTAAGACAGAAAATCTGACAACGGGTTATCATGACCGATCAGCAAGCTGTTTGAACAGAAATGCATCAACATAGTCTAACAATGTCACACTCACACCAATCGTTTTTGCGCTCTTTAATGAGACAGTGCGTATTTCCCAGAAAAACCGGCTTACGTACCTATACTCAAATACACAATGCATCCTGCTCGATAGAGACTGGTACAGTTTTGAATCATGCCACTTGTAGCTAGTGCAATATAGACCAGTAGAATACAACTAACAGCCACTGAATCGGCTCCAACGACCACCGTCGTCACATGGATGCTCAAAATGAGAGCTAAAAATGAGACAGTGCGTATTTCCCAGAAAAACCGGCTTACGTATCCATACTCAAATACACAATGCACCTTGCTCGATAGAGACTGGTACAGTTTTGAATCATTCCACTTGTAGCCCAGTGCAATATGGACCAGTAGAATACAACTAACAGCCACTGAATCGGCTCCAACGACCACCGTCGTCACGTGGATGCCAAAATGTTCGCGTTTAAGCCGGCGATCCACTAATAAAACGTCTCTTGGGTTGGTTTGAAGCTGTAAAATGACATCGGTTACTCGAGGACTAACAAAACCCGTGCCCTCCCGCCCTCCCGTCCCGCCGAATTCTGGCAGCCGTTAGGTGTTGATGAAAGATAAATATGGGGTGATGATGTGATGGCGGCAGACCCAGGGCGGGCGGGTATCACATTACACCGCGAGAGAACGCGCCGTGGTGCCGCGGCGCGCCGAGCGCCACCGTGCGTGTTAGGTCGCTTTGCTAAGTTGTAAGTTGGAGTGTGAATCTGCGATATGTTTGGCCTTAACGGTTTGCCCGGCTTGTGTTTTTACATTGCCATATGCATAACCAGGAGAATACTCACCAGTTATTTTGACAAAATGTACACCGCCATTCACCGCATTAGCACTGACATAGCACGATTCACTTTTTGAAATACAAAAAGACAAGACAGCTAGCCTTGAGTGCATTAGTAGGGTCTTCTTTGATAGGTGCAAACTTGCTTTCGTCTCCCAGTATGTTCTGAATTTTCTGTAAATACTCATCGCGATCGAGGATGACGAAAACAGAAGACTTATCGTCCTTCCGGATTACAATTCTTTCATCTTCTCTGAGCTGTTTTGCTGCCTCTCTTAGCTCTTTCGTCAATTAGCTCTCTGCGAATTGCCCCGTAGTTTAGCGCCTTCACCTATGAGCTCATTACGCAAATTCGGACTAACTTCAACTTTCTTATCTTTTTCAAGTCTGAGAACTTGGTAGAGAAGTTCTAACTCCGCCTTCTTCTCAGTCAAATTGGTAGGCGATTGAGTATGGCAGTTAAGTCCAAGGTTTAGGAATTGATGCTGCGCTTCGGTGAGATGCACAGAAGACAGATTGACGTAGCCTTGCTTGCTCTCACGAAGTTTGAGATCGCCGCCATATGTGCGTGAAAGTTTCTTGGAGAATTTTGCACGGCTACGTCAATCTGTCTTCTGTGCATCTCACCGAAGCGCAGCACCAATTCCTAAACCTTGGACTTAACATACTGAAATGCAGGACATACTGGGAGACGAAAGCAAGTTTGAACCTATCAAAAAAGACCCTACTGATGCACTCAAGGCTAAAGTGAATCGAGTTATTGTCAGTTCTAATGCGGTGAATGGCGGTGTACATTTTGTCAAAATAACTGGTGAGTATTCTCCTGGTTATGCATATGGCAATGTAAAAACACAGAAGCCGGGCAAACCGTTAAGGCCAATCATATAGCAGATTCACACTCCAACTTACAACTTAGCAAAGCGACTTAACACACTCATAAAACCGTACATACCAGCACAGCACTCTATAGAATCAGTAGAAGAATGTATATATATCTTGCGGGCTAAGAGGCTACAGGGCGACATAGCGTCTATCGACGTGGAAATCCTTTTCACTAACGTTCCAGTCGAGGAACCATCAAGATCATTGTTGATGAATTATACGATAAACGTAGCAACAAACTGCCTCCGTTAAAGCTATCTAAAGCGCTCTTAGAGAAACTGTTACGTGCCTGCACCACCGAATCTCTATTTCGCGGTCCAGATGGAAAACTGTACTTGCAAAAAGGTGTGGCAATAAGTTCGCCTCTGGGGCCACTCTTCGCTAACTTCTACATGTGTTTTGTTGAGAACAAAGCTTTAAATGATATCAATATTGCGCCTTCGACCTACTGCAGGTATGTAGATGACATTTTTTTTGTAGAAGTGCGGAGCAATGAACATTTACAAAGCTTGATAGCTAGTCTGGAGAACAACTCTGTCTTACGTTTCACCTTTGAAAAGAGCATCGACAAACGTTGTCATTTTTAGACGTCCTAGTGGATAGTAGAGATGGTAAATTCACCACTAGTGTTTCCCGTAAGCCCACAAACACAGGGAACGTAATGAACGCAAAAAAAACGAATGCCCTGAAAAATATAAAGTGAGCGTGATAAGAGCCTTTGTGAGAAGAGCTATATAATAGATATGCTCTACATGCTCTGCAATATAATAGATATGCTAGATATGCTAATAGATATGCTCTGCAACAGGCACGTAGCCAGGATTTCGTCCAGGGAGGGGCGGCTCCTCGAAAGGGCCCCTTCCCGAGCGTTGAAAGGGCCCCTTCCCAAGCGTTGAAAGCCCCCCCCCCAAAAAAAAAAACGCATGAAAAGGCACGTTACAAGGCTGGAAATGCAGTATGGCAGGTATGACATGGGCCATACCAACGTTTAGGAGCTGGAGTTAGCAAACTGCCACATCAACTTTGGAACCAGCGACACGAATTTTGAATCAGCTATACTAACTTGGAATATTTTTGTTAAGCTGAAGACCTGGAACTTTTAAACAGATTGCTCCGCGGAGCGGCGCGAAAATTTTGAGTTTTATGCCCTGGGTTGCTTTCTCATCAATGCGTCGCATTGCGTATGGTGCGGACCTCTAAAATTACTATATTGTGCGTTTAAAAGTGCGGGGAAAATGTGCTAAAGTGAACTATTTTGCCCAATAATATAGTAAAGTAGCAACTTAACACATACATGCGCCAAGAAACTGACCGATTTTTTTCCTAACCCGCATATAATTGAATTTGTAGTTCAATTGCGCCGCGGAGCGGCGCGAAAATTTTGAGTGCTATTCCCTGTACAACTGTATTCTTACTGTTGAAAGGCCCAAGGTCCCTTCAGATCGTCTAGGGGCCCCTCTGACCTTTTCTACGCCCTTCCGACCTGTTCAGGAACTCATCTGGGATCCGCGAAGCGAAAAGACATGATGTGGGGTGGGTGATATGTATAATACAAAGAGGGCTTACTCTAGGAAAAAATACAATCGGATCTGTCGGGTATATTTGTAGCACCCTGACGAAGGGTGTTACAATATACCCGAAAGCTCCGCTTTTAATATTTTGTATTGTGGAGTAAGTCCTCTTTGTATTTAATCTTCATCTGGGATCTCTACGTGCTTTGACCCTTACGGTCTCACCAGACTCCTCTGACCTTCCAAGAAGCCCCCTTGTGTGTCAAGGGGCCCATTCGGCCTGTTCAGAGGTCCTTCCGACCTGGCCAGGGACTGCACTGGCTGCTTTGTCGCCCTGCCGACATGCTCAGGGGCAGGGGCGGCGGATTGCAGGGCGCAGGGTACCCAAAATCCCCCCTCAAAAGCAAATCCTGGGGAGGGGAAGGGTCATGTTGCCCCCAGATTGAGCAGGCTAAAATATGCGGGGGGGGGGGGGGCAAAACTACCCTTTGCCCCCCAGGATTTTCGACTGGGGGGAATTTTGGGTACCCTGCCCCCCGCAATCCGCCGCCCCTGCTCAGGGGCCCCTCCGACCTGCCCAGGGGCCCCTCCAGTCTGGCTAGGAACTCATCCGGCATGTTCAAGAGGCCTTCCGACCGGCCCAGAGACTCTTTCGGTCTAGCCAGGGGCCCCTCTGACTTGCCCAGGAGCCCCTCCGATCGGCCCAGCGACTCTTCTGGTCGGCCTGCGCTTGCTGCTTTGTCACCCTGCCGACATGCTCAAGGGGCCCTCCGACCCGCCCTGGAGCCCCTCCGTGCTGGCCAAAGGCCACTTCGGCATGTTCAGGGGCCCTTCTCTCCCGCCCAGGGGTCCTTTTCAGGGGCCCCTCCGATCTGCGCAGGGGCCCTTTTAATTTTCCAGGGGTGCTCTGGTCTCTCCAGGGGCCCTTTAACCTTCTAAGGGGCCCTTCCGACCTAGCAAGGGACTGCACTGGCTGCTTTGTCGCCTTCCGACATGCTCCGAGGGCCCTCCGACCTGCCCTGGGTCCCCTCCGTGCTGGCTAGGGGCTCATTCGGCATGTCCAGGGGCCCTTCTGACCCACCTAGGTGCCCTTTCGGTCTGGTCAGGGCCCCTCTGACCTGCACAGGGGCCCTTTTAACTTCCCAGGGGCCCTCTGGTCTGTCCAGGGGCCCTCCAACCTGCTCAGGGGCCCTTATGACCTGGCAAAGGTCTGCGCTGGCCGCTTTGTCGCCCTGTCGACATGCTCAGGGGCCTCTCAACCTGCTCAGGGGCCCCCCTGTGCTGGCTAGGGGCCCATTCGACGTGTTCAGGGGGCCCATTCGACGTACTCAGGGGGCCCTCTGACCCGCTCAGGGGCCCTTTCGGTCTGGCCAGGGGCACCTCTGACATGCACAGGGCTCTTTTGAACGTCCAAGGGGCCCTCTAGTCTTTCAGAGAGGGCCCTGGTGACCCTAAATGGCCTCTGAAGTCTTCTAAACTCTCTAAAGACCACGCTTCGTGTAGTAAAGAGCCTATGATACCGCGCTTCGCGCGGTCTCGTCGGCCCTTTTCGGCGCGCTGCGCGCCGAAAAGGGCCCTCGCGCGCCGAAAAGGGCCCTCCTGGCCGCCAGGGGAGGGCGGCCGCCCCCGCCGCCCTCCCCTTGGCTACGTGCCTGCTCTGCAATATAATAGATATGCTCTACATATGAACTTTTACACTCTGAATTTTGTAGAGTAAAGGAGGTCTTAGTGAACAACGGCTATTCAAATAAGGCAGTAGATACGGAGATTGAAGCGCAGCTAAAGAAGTATGTCAATCAGTGTCATGCAGGGTCAAACAACTAGCTACGTTCAACTCTATTACCGTAACTTGATGAGTTCAGCGTACAAAGTTGACGAACGAGTCGTACGTAGTATCATACAAAAGAAGGTGAAATGCATAGACAAACACCAAAAACTTGAACTTATCATATACTATCAAAACAAGAAAACACGAAACTTAGTAATGAAAAACAATCTCAACACGAGTAAAGACAAGTTGAAGTGCACCAATGTGGTTTATCAATGTATATGTCCACACGAAGATTGTAGGCTTCGTCAAGAAATCTACATTGGTGTCACGACAACTTCGCTCTCTAGAAGACTTACGATGCATTTGATGGATGGGGCACCAAAAGAACCAGGGACTCGTCTAACATGTTAACTAGGGGGGCACCCCCCCCCCCCCCAGTCAAAGCAAACAACGGCCACTGGGGGGGGGGGGGGGGGGGGCAAGTTTAAACAGATTATAATTGTTGGCGAGATGCACATTTGAACAGTTCTGTCCAAGTTATAGGCCAGGGATGTAGTATCCTATTCAGTTGAGGTGGCTTCAACCCCCCCTCCCCCCTCAACCTTAACGAGGAAGTGGGTCAATACCGGGGACAAATCTGTATTTTTGTGGTACTTTAAGCGACTTTCCCAGCTCAGCCCCCACTTTTCTGGAGAAGCTCCACCCCTGTTATAGGCCATGCGACCAGCTGCACACACATATACATATATAGTTATTGTAACTGATTCATGATAGATGGTGTATAATGACAATAATAACTCAAACCATGTTTTATATTATAGGACATAGGTCGCAAAGCTTTCGATAACAAGTATCATGATCATTGCGAGATGCTGCAAATTAAAGAAAACACACAGTAGCGGAAACCGACGCAGGTCAAATACGCCTATTTTTCAATAAAAGCATGCGCATTGTTGTATGACATTATCACTGCTAGTTTTGCCGAATTGATACCATTTTTGAAAATCGCACAGAGGCTCTTAACACGCGCCCTAGAGGGGGGGGGGGGCGAAATCCGCCCACCCCTCCGGTTTTTCAAGGATAGCGCAAAAACGGCGGCGCGCAGCGCCGCCGTTTTTTCTATACCTGTTTACAAATGAACTTCCCGCATTATTTAAAATTATTGGCCTCAGGTCATCTCAGGTCAGGTCACCAGACCAGGTCACGTGATGACCTCAACTCCAAAACGTTTGCAGTAGTACCACAGCCACAGTTTTACGCCGATCGGTTTCAATCTTGCAGGACTTCATAAGGTCATAAATACCAACAATTTCTTTATCTCGGATTTCTAATATCGGTGACCTAAGGTCAGGTCAATTTTGTGACCGCCAACACGGTTTTATCAATAACTATCGACATAATGAAGATAGAGAAGAAAAAAAACGGTACCAATATGTTTGTCTCGTAGAGACAAGTCTCCCAATATGCAACATGACCAACTTGGGTCACCACTTGACCTTGACCTGGGGTCAAATTTCTCAGTTGACCTCACCCAGTCACCATGAATATGATTCGAAGCGCCTTGACAAGGCACACGCGATGGCGTAAACATTATTGCTTTATTTTTATTAGGTAAAAGGTTATTTGGGGAAAACAGTTTTGAAAACAAAATCACCTTTTTGACATTCGATGACCTCTGGAAACTAACCTATTGACCTGAGCTCAAATCTGATGACACCTATGTCGATTGCATTTTTCAATGACTTTCGATTGCTTTTTTCCGTTTGCTGCTAGCTATCATAGTTCCCGAGATATTTGAGGGTGTTCGAACCGAAGTCTTGAAAACTTGAAAATCTGACCCTTGATGACCTCTGGTGACCTCAATATTGACCTGAAAAAAAACATAACGAAATACTTTCGAAAGAGCTTGTCTCGAACTATCTAACGTCGTTTCCCGCTTGTCGCTACGTTGTGTGGTTTTCGAGATAATAGGGGGGCGAAATCCGCCCCCCCTCCAGGGCGTGTAATTATCAGAGGCCCTCCAGGGCGCGTGTTAAAGGGAGATAATCACCTTTGTATTTTGTTAGCAACAATTTATTTCGCTACCGTTATGGTATTCAAATGATGTGATCTAAATTTAAGAATTCAATACAATTATTCCCTAATTCAAAGTTGGAAGTTTGGGAAAATTAATGATCGGTATTTTCCCTCCACTATTGGAAAGTGCAACATCTGGGCACTTTTGCATCAATATAATCAACGTTGTTGAATGGGCACTTATAAACAAATCGCCGATGCTAAATAGGTTGCAGTCCGGGGCCAACCTAAACTGCCGATTGCAATGCACTTTTTTCAAATGATTGTTGATTGTTCAGAAAAGTTTGGCACATATTCGCAAAAGATAAGAGTGCAGGAAACATATTGCGTATCAGGGGCATAAGCCATATGGTACACACAAAAAAAACTCACCGGATTTGGCCCACTATATTTATAGAGGGGCATGTTTTCAACATTTTTTCATAAAAATGAACCCTTTTTCCAAAGGGGCGCATACGGAAAAGGGGGGCGCGGACGGAACTTCAGGGGGGGGGGGGGGGGTAATTGCCCCGTTTGCCCTCCCCCTTGAGTACGCCTATGTGTAGGTAAAGATGTAATTTTCAAGCTAAATTTGGAAATTTAGCCACACGTCCATTCTGGCTGTCATCTGTCAATAAAATTAACCCGTCCTTAACTGGGGGTCTCAGCCGAACGCCATTGAGTGGGGGGGGGGGGGGGGGGTCTTCCGAAGTAATGATCGCAGTGAGATGCGCAAGGCGGTATTCGAAAGCTCTCAATGAAGCACATCTAAAGCATTCCCGAAAGGTTCACATTGAGGTCACATGTCAGGTCACGGTCAGGTCAAAGGTCAAAATCAATATATTTGAGTGTATGGTACTATCCATTCAAAGCCTTCGATTGCGATCATGATCACCCAAAGTGCTCTCAAAGGTATAATACACATCTCGCATGAGCTAAAGTAAGATTGTTGGCCAAAGGTCAATGTCACAGAAGGTCACCATGTGCAAAATATACACGAAAGTCATGCGACATATGTCATATGGGTTATGTTAGACGTATAATTCGATAGTGATAGTCATTTTACCACCTGACTTCATTCAAGTGAAGTTGGTGTCAAACTCAGGCCAAGGTCAGGTCACATAAGGTCAAAATTTGAAATTGATGAATATACTTACAAACGCATGTTTCTGGGCCAGTTTTACCTCAGAGGTGCAGCGCTGACGTTCCTTTCTTCGCAGCTGGTTATAAATAACCAAAAAACAATAATAAAAAAATACTTCATGAGTTACCCATACTTTAGAAGCTATATTTATATATATATATATATATATATATATATATATATATATATATATATATATATATATATATATATATATATATATATATATATATTTATTCATTATTTTCACAAAATTTGCAATCATTATCCTACCGGGCCTGGCATATTTACTTGTGTCCTAGCATATTTACTTGTATACTATAAATGTGAAACAATGCACCAACTATGCTACCCCCACCCCCCACCCAAAAAAAAACACAGCCACAGCAACAGTGTGTTGCTGTGTAAGTGAACTGCTGGTTAAAATATTTTTAAGCTGACCTGAGCTTGCGCGCATTACTTCAAAATTATCCGCCCAGGCCCGTCCAGAGCCCGGTGATTTCCTTGAAGTTGAGGACCGGCCCAGGCCCGGCCCATGGACCATAGGGCAGGGGCGGATACAGGGGGGGGCGGCGGGGGGCGGCCGCCCCCCCCCCCCCCCAGGGCGGATACAGGGGGGGGGGGGGGGCGGTGGGGGGCGGCCGCCCCCCGGACGCCCCCCCCCCTCCCGAGGGCGCCTCTACGCGGAGCGCCGACGGAGCCTATACTATACGCGAAGCGGCGATGCATGATCAAAAACCCATGGACATTCCCAAAACCTCTAAGAACCTCTAATTTTTCTGAAAAACTCTATAATCCTCCGAAAATCTTCATAAAACCTCTAGATTAACCCGCGCGGCGCTGGGGTCTCCATCCGAACGTGCGGTGCTGGGGGGTAAACTTTACCCCCCCCCCCCTCGTATCTTCCGAACCAATAACCGCAGCGAGACGCGCAAGGCGGCGATCGAAAGCTCTCAGTGAGAAGAATCTAACGCATGCCCGAAATTATTAACATAAGGTCACATGTCAGGTCACGGTCAGGTCAAGTGTCAAAATTTAAGTATTTGGGTTTTTGGGCTATACTTTCCATCCAAAGCCTTGTATTGCAACTATTATCTCACAAAGTGCTCCCAAATGTATAATGCATCTCCCGCATAAGTAAAAGTGAAATTTTAAGCAAAGGTCAAGGTCAAGGTCAGGTCACAAAAGGTCACAGGTCTACGAAAGCCATGCGACACATGTTGTATGAGTTATTTTACACGTATTATTCGATAGAAACAGCCATTTTCACAGCCTGACACCATATAATCGCCCTCAGGTCAAGGTCAGGTCACCATAAAGTCAAAATTTGAAATTGATTAATCTAAATAAACATTGCATGTTTCTAGACTAGTTTTGTCTTCGAAATACAGTGGTGGCATTGATTTGTCTGTATCTGGTCAGTAAAAGCCAAAAAACGCAATTTAAAAAATGACGTCATGAGTTACTTATTCTTAGAGAGCCATAAGTCAGTCAAAAATAAAGAAATTGCTTTGAAATTTGGTTTTAACATCGTTCATACTCGGCTCTCTAATATATCTTCCGGTTTTTTGAAAATATTCGAACAAAAAACTTTTGTGGAAATTCTTCCCCCCAAATTTTTGTTGTTGCATTTTTGGGGGTCAAAAAACCCGAAATTTTGAACATTTGCGATAGCCATGTTGAAGACAATGTTATTTCCTTTCTTTTGACGTCTTTTATTTGCGATTTGCGTTAACACACTATTTTCTACGATTTTTCAAACATTTAACGTTTTTTTCACCAAAAATGACATGACATGACGTCACTAAAACGTCATTATCTCCTCAAAATTCTCTTGAATAAAAAAAAATTGTAACACAAGATGTAAAATTGATGCACCATAAGGTACCGAAAGTTTCACTTTGATATCTGTCATAGTTTTCAAGTTATCGAGAAAATCCGGGAGGGGGGTAAAATTTACCCCCCCTCAGCGTCGCGCGGGTTAACTCTAGAATCTGACGTCGAAAGTCTTCAGATTTGACGTAAAACCTCTAATTGGAAGCGCTGTCGTACAGCGTCCTGGAAAAAGGCGCCAGAAGAGGCCCACCAGGCACCCGGGTTAGGTTAGGTATATTTTGTTATGCTATTTTTTTAGACATGGTGCGCCTCTTCTAGCGCCTTGACAGATTTTGCAAATCTGGCGCAGTTCAGTCTTTTCTAGCGGCGAGAATACCCGCCGAAGCGCGGCGCCGCACCTTCCAATGTTTGCTGCAATGTTTGCTGAAGTCCTGTAAGAAGGTAGAGTCATCCGGCGATTTGAGCGACATCCGGCGATTTGCCTCGTGTTAAAGCCTCGTGTGTTGTGACGAGCTATCGCACTAGATTGTGCCAAAAAAAGTAAATAAACCATGAACGGTAATCTTCATAGCGCGAGCGCGAGCGCGAGCGCGAGCGCGAGCGCGAGAGCGAGAGCGAGAGCGAGAGCGAGAGCGAGAGCGAGAGCGAGAGCGAGAGCGAGAGCGAGAGCGAGAGCGAGAGCGAGAGCGAGAGCGAGAGCGCGAGAGCGAGCGCGAGAGCGAGAGAGGATAAAAAAAATGGTTATACATAGGGTGCATGTTTGAAGAAATGGCGCCCCAATTTCCCGGAAAAAATGCGCCCCTGTTCCCCGGAAAAAAATGCGCCCCTATACCCTGCCCGCCCCCCCCCCCCCCCCCCCCCCCTTGAAAAAATCCTGGATCCGCCCCTGCCATAGGGCCAGCCCGGCCCATGGCGAACTCTGCTCTGAAGCTAGCAAACATTGCGTGCAACGGATCAGCAGCTTGCAATCTTTCCACATGTGCATTGAATCCCAATACAGCCCGTCGGAATAGCCCTCGCTTAGTGGTCTCCTTGTTAGCCTTGTGAGCGGACGGAGCATGAATCAGTTGCGATGGTGGGGCCCTGGTTCAACGCCGTGGTACGTGGAGTGGGAAGCAGCCGAGCAGAAAGGCGGAGTGGCGGAGTCAGATCGGAATAGGATCAAGTATAGGAACATGAACTGCTCCACTGCCTAAACAGATCTCTTAATTGTCCCTACGGTCGCTTTCTACGTGCCCCGAGTCATGTCTGCCACGTCAGCCGTCCCTAATGAAGAAAGCAGCGTGGGAGCGCGCGCAGTAGAGGGGAGAGGAACAGAGGTCAGGTTACCGGGCACCGGGCAAAAGGCGCGGGGGGGGGGGGGGGGGAGGACGGCTGGCGGAGTGGCGCCTGGCGACTACTACTAAGCTTCGGTGCATTGAATATGTGTGTTATTTCATTGGTAGTATAGGATCATTAACTGCTCCACTGCCTAAACAAATCTCTTTGCGTTCGCGTCGCCTTTTTCGGAACTCGGCAGACAAGCTAAACATGTAGCCCGCTTTAAAGATAATATTTTATGAAGAGAGTTGGCCCTGGGGCCAACAATTACCGCCAAGGAGAGCCTCTGCAAGACATTTAATGGAATTAATTTTCCAAATTTGTATATGCAATTGCGAAACTTGTGTCATGCCGCGAAGCGGCGCGAAATTTTCCAGTTTTTGACTGTGGCGAGCTTGATTTTGATTGCTGCCATTTTGGGATGCCCAGTACCGTTCTAAAAACGCAAATATAGCATGCATTATATTTCACGTCTTGGGGGGGGGGGCAAAACATAGTTTGGCCCCCTTAAACAGGCTTGGGGGGGGGGGCATGGCCCCGTTCGCCCCCCCCCTGGATCCGCCCTTGCCCAGGCTACACTATGCGTGATTTCCTGAAAATCACGTGCGTGTTATCCGTGTTGTCGGGATTTGCGTGACAGAGAAAGTTAAGCTGATAGTAAATGCATTGGGTGAGCTACACTGGCACATCACGCAGATCCCGGATGAAACGTCAAGGAAATTACGCAGACACGTCACGGACGGAACGATGAAAAGTTCAAAATTCTGAACTTGTTGTGTTTTCCGAGATTGCGTGCTGCAGGGTTTTTATCATTTTGCTTGATTTCGCGTATGTTTAGGTCTATACTAGACCTAAACATGAATAATTTGTGCTGAGTATCGTGGCGGAAGATGAATGAAGAAGCGTTTGAGCAAATTGTATGCTTTTTTATTTTATGCATTTATTTTAATTTATCGATTAAAAAAAATGCAGTGGTTTATCCATTTTCCTTGCGTGATTTGCTTGACCGGCAGATCCCGCGGACGTCAAGGAATTTCTGCAAACACGGATAACACGCGCGTGATTTCCTTGACAATCACGCATAGTGTAGCCTGGGCTTTACCATTAGCTTTCCCACGGTCTCGATGTAACACTCCCCATTCCGCCGGTCTGTACCAGCCACCCTCCTCTCCGCCCGACAGGTGCCGGCCGATGCGAGGCGACGTCGGGCCCAGTGTGGTGTCAGATGTCCATTCGCATAAACATATTCCACTGTAGCCGGCTTGCGTGCCAGAGTGACTACGTCATCACCCCGCTAGTCCCTCCATCTAGCGGGTTTCACTGCAACTAGTAGTTCCAATATGACCGCGCCACAGTTTTGGATGGCGCAAGCTTGACTGCCACGGCTTTGTATGTGGCTGTATGCTACGGCTTTGGATGCGGCGAGTACCATTTTGGATGCGGCGAGTTTGGCTCATGAAGATGTCCCCTACCCGGGCGAATTTTGGATGTCGCAAGCGCTGTTGGCTGCGGTTTTGGATGGTACAAGCATTGAATGCTACAACTTTGAACGCTTTGATAGTTCCCCTTTTATACATCAACATTGCAATTTAGCAGATCTTAATCTTAGGAAGAAATACAAGAAATACAATAACGATTTACGAACGACATTCGTGGCGCATTTAGTAAACCTATTTTTGGTTCCGCACATGCTTGGTGCTATGGCCATAAGTGTTATCAAAGGGAATGTTTCACCTTTGTATTGGTTTTGAACTGAGATAGTCATTATATTTGGCCGTTATTTAAATGTCGAAAATACTAAGGATATTTTCCCCAAAACTTAGCCGTTTTTAAGCAATTTTATTTCCCATTTGCAAAATGGGGTCTAGGCTAGTCCCGCCGCTGATTGGCTGCCAGATACTTTGTCAGCCAATCAGCGGCGGTCTATAGCTTAATAATGACGTCATCATCCCAAATTTAAAAACCCTAATTTGTATAAAGTTAAGTGACTTTTCGAGAGATAAAAAATATCACCATCGTTTTCAGCAGCACTTCTTCATATTTTCGACTACAACCAGCGTATATTTGACAACTTTCAGAAAGGTGAAACATTCCCTACGGGAGCATTAAACGCCCTACGGGAGCTTTTTTCACCTTCGCCCTACGGTGGGTCCTAAAAAGCCCCCCTGTTAACTTCCAAACCAAGCAACATAGAGCAACGCCGAAGAACCAGCATGTTGCCTGTCATGTTTGGAATCCAACGGTATGCAATTTGTAGGTTTCGGGTCAACGAGTGACCTTCCAGGTCAAGTGAATGACCTCGATCGACCACGTCCAGAACAGCTATTTTGCTGTCAGAAAACTTCAAAATGAGAAATTGATAAATGTAAATAAAAGGCATGTTCCTAGACCAGTTTTGTCTCAGAAATACAGAAAATGTAATTATGTATTCGTATCTGGTAAAAAGTCCAAAAAAGTTATTAAAAAAATGACCTTATGCATTTCTTACACTTAGAGATCCATCACTCTGTCAAAAATAGAGATATTTCTTTGAAATTTGGTTTGAGTATTGTCCATGCTCAGTTATCTCACATATATTCCGTTTTTTTACATCTTTGAAAATTGTTATTTTGTGGTGATTTTTCCAAAAAATCAGTTTTTGTTCTTTTTTGGGGGTCAAAACCCCAAAATTTCGAAAATCCGAGATTGCCATTTTAAAGAAAATGACATTGTATATCTTTGCTTAATTGTGTTTGCAATTTGCTTCAAAACTCTGTTTTCTACGATTTTTAAAACATTTATCGTTTTTCCACCAACATGACGTCATCAAAACATCAGTATTTCCCAAATTTCTCAACCAATTTCAATGCAATTTTTACAGCATACGTATAATTGCTGTATACGTAGCTACTGAAAATTTCAGAAAGATGCACCGCATGTCTAAAACGTTATGCAAGAAAAACCTCAGGGGGGGTCATTTTAGGACCCCCCCCCCCCGTAGGGCGAGGGTTAAGGTACCTTGGCCATAAGTGTGAAGTGATACAGGGCCATATGCTGCCTCCTTAAGTTTTTTATTCCCCTTTACCTTAGTCATTTTGAATAATTTGCCTTGTCTTTTCAATAACACCTACAGTAAGGCTTCTAAAGCCCAGGCTATGCGTGATTGTCCCGCAAATCACGCGCGTGTTCTCCGTGTTTGCAGAACTTTTGTGACGTCCGGGATCTGTCGATCACGCAAATCACGCAAGGAAAATGATAAACTACTGCATTTGTAAAATGGATAAACCACTGCATAAATATCTACCAGCTTCAACACAAGTTCCAACACTCACAATTTGCTCCAACGCTTCTAATTCATCTTCCGCCACGATACACAGCACACATTATTCAAGTTTAGGTCTATTATACACTACAATACGCGAAATCAAGCAAAATGATAGAAACCCTGCATCACGCAATCACGGAAAACACACAAAGAAGTTCAGAATTCTGAACTTTATTGCGGGATTTCCTTGTCGTGTCTGCGGCTTTTCCTTGACGTTTCATCCGGGATCTGCGTGATGTGCCAGTGTAGCTCACTCAATGCATTTACTACCAGTAAGACGCCTTTTTGGGCGATGACCGAGCGGGCGCGCACTGGTAAAGCTAAAACAAGTTTGAAATATGAAACGGTACGGGAGCACACGTGGCAGTAACACATAGTCCTTTTAGTCCTTTTAGTCCTTTTAGTCCCCCATCAAAATTGCCAGCCCTCCAAGCATGCCAACATAACAATTAAGTTGTATTAAATTGTACATGATCTCCTTTATAAAATCCGCCAAAAGGGAGTACGTCCTAAGCGCTGCATGCTTCAGCGTATACAAAAAAAAAACGAATGCTTAGATAAATCAAGCCATTTTTGATCAGGAATGATTTTTGTTCATGTCGACGTCTGCGGGTGCCACGCGCTGTGGTTCCACCCCTATATCGGAACGCACCATAACAAAATAACAATTTATTTGATGGTCCTATCCAATGGTGAAAACCCGATCTCAATCGGAGCAGTGGTTGCAAAGTTATTAGCTTCCGAAAAGCTGTATGGCCGGGTCGGGCCGGGTCAAACGTAAATTTGTCTAGTAAGTTGACGAGAAACCTCACGGGCGCTTCACGCCCGCTCGGTAATCAGCTGAACTTGCTCTGTCGGCGCATTTCACGCAAATCCCGCAAACACGGAGAACACGCGCGTGCTTTTCAGGAAATCACGCATAGTGTAGCCTGGGCTTAATACTATTGTCTATCTCCTACCCTCAATTGTGAAATAGCACAAGGAATAAGGATAATTTATTTCTTGAAAGTCACATTATGAATGTGCATTGTGCCGTGTGTGTAAGGTGAAACCGCGAATTTGCGGTTTTGCCGTGTGTGTAAGCATTGCATTATTGTGCTTGGTTAGTGGCTTGGTTACTAGTTTGTGCTTGCTTCTTAAGATGGGTGTATATATGCAATATGTATAGGTATTGTGTATACAATTCTTATTTTTAAGGACCTCAGTTACTCTTGTGAGCAATATCTTCAATCTGGATATAATAATGATGTGTTCTATTTAGTATTTACAATAATTGATTGAATTTGAAGCAAATTTGCTGGATAGAAATTATAATGCATAAAAGTGTGACAAAAAAGTGAATTGTTTAAGATTAGGCTGACCGAAAAGTGTCCAAAAATGTATAAGCCTGACCGACCGATTACCAAATCGGTCACAAATTTGTTTCGGTTACCAAAGTTTTGGTAACCGATTGACACCACTAGTACACGTACTCAAATGTTAAACAGCAATATCAAAATCGTATCCCGTCTTTACTCCTCGCATCCCCTCCTCTCGCCTGCTCAGCCGCACGCTATGGGGCCGGCTGGGCGCGCTCCACGCTGTTATGCCCTCAGGCAAAGATCGCGTGACTGAAAACGGGTCGGGTGAACCGATGCGGGCAGGTCAGTCGCTCGTGAGTCGTTTTGAAATAGGGCTGGGGAGACGCGCGAAGCTCCAGTGATCCGATCAGGTATAAAGCTCATGGTTATTTTTCGATTACTGCTTTGAATCAAATACTCTATGTGCAATGGTCGGGAATAGATCCCAATATTTTGCCTGCAGTGGAACCGCCATTCACGGCATAGGCGTAGGAACAAGGGGGACAAGGGGGCACTCCCCCCCCCCACTTCTTAAAGTGGAGAGGCCAACCATATGTTTTGCCCCCCCCCCCCACACACACACACTTTGTATCCGTAAGTTAACCCAGAACTGACTGACACCCATTGATGGCGAATTACACCTGAGATCGCCCGACGGCTCTGAGGTGCACTGAGGGCCTCCTGAGATCGACCGAGGGCCCCGAGATCGAGCGAGGGCCCCCGAGATCGGCAGAGGGCCCCTGAAACCGACCGAGGGCCCCCAACATCGACCGAGGCCCCCTGATATACACCGAGGGCCCCCTGAGACATGCCAAGGGCCCCCTCAGATGCACCGATGGTCTCCTGAGATACACGGAGGGCCCTCTGATATGCGTCGAGGGCCCCCTGAGGTGTACTGAGGGTCCCCTGAGATAAACCGCTGGCCCCCTGAGATCGAACGAAGGCCCACTGAATTGCACTGAGGGGCCCCTGAGATGCACCGAGTGCCCCTGAGATCGACAGACGCCCCCCTGAGATCGGCCGAGGGCCACTGAGATCGACCGAAGGCCCCTGAGATCGACCGAGGACCCCTGAGATCGACCGAGGGCCCCTGGGATTCACCGAGGGCCCCCTGGGATTCACCGAAGTCCCCCTGTGGTGCACCAAGGGCCACCTAAGATCGACCGAGGACCCCTGAGATCGAACGAGGGCCCTTGAGATTCACTGAGGGCCCCTGAGATCGACCGAGGGCCCCTGAGATTCGACTGAGGGCTCCTGAGATTCGATCGAGGGTTCATGAGATCGACCGAGGCCCCCTGAAAGGGCCCCCGAGCTCGACCGAGTGTACTGAGATTGAACGAGCTCCCATTGAGATGCATCGCAGGCCCCTGAGATACACCGAAGGGCCCCTGGGATACGTAGAGAGCCCTCTAAGATACACTGAGGGCCCCTGAGATGTACGGAGGTCCCCCTTATATACACTAAGGGCCCACTCGGATCGACCGAGGGCCCCCTGAGGACTCATTAGATAAACCGATGGCCCCTGAAATGCACCGAGGGCCCGTAGATACACCGAAGGTCCTGGCATACACCGAGGGCCCCTGAGATACACAGCGGACCCCTTGAGATGCACACAGGACCCTCTGAGATACACCGAGGACCCTCTCAAATCGATCGAGGGCCCCTGACCCCGACCGAGGGCCCCTGAGATGCACCGAGGGCTCCCTCTCCGAGAGGAGCCTAGGGCCATTTGAGAGGTACGGAAGGCCCCCTGAATTACACAGAGGGCCTCCTCAAATCGACCGAGGCCCCCCTGAGATCGACCGAGGCCCCCTGAGATCGACTGAGGGTCCCCTGAGATACAACGAGGGCCCCCTGAGATCGGTCGAGGGCCCCTGAGCTCGACCAAGGGCCCCTTGAAATAAACCGAAGGTCCCTGAGATGCGCCGAGTGCCCCTGAGATCAACCGAGGGTCCCTGAAATCGACCGAGCATCCCTGAGATCAAGAGAGGGCCCTCTGAGATCGACCGAGGGCCCCTGATATACACCGAAGGCCCCCTGTGGTGCACCAAGGGCCCCCTAAGATCGACCGAGGGCCCCTGAGATCGAACGAGGGCCCCTGAGATCAAACGAGGGCCTCTGAGATCGAACGAGGGACCCTGAGATCGACCGATATCTCCTAAGATCCACTCAGGTTCCTCCTAAGTCTAGTAAGGGCCCTCTCAGGCCTGGAAAGGGCCTCTTAATTCTGACAAGGGCCCTCTCAGGCTTAGCAAGGAACCTTTATTGCCTGCAAAGGGCCCTATGACTAAAGAAGGAGAGCATCTAGATGGGATTATTTAGCATCATTGTCAAGTTGTTATGGCTGTTTTGAAGTTTTGTGAAACGATCAGTATGTGTAGTTCAGGTTTCCAGTCCTCTGTGCCTTGCCTAGGTTTACCTTAACCCTCGCCGTCCCGGGGAGGGGGGGGGGGGGTAGATGCCCCCTAAGGTTTCTTCGAGGATAGCGGAAAAACGGTGACGCGCAGCGCCGCCAAATGTGGCACAGCTGTTAGCCATCAATTACCCATATTGTGTGAAAGTTTTGACCACAGGTCATCTCAGGTCAGGTCACCAGGCCAGGTCACGTGACCCCATCTCCAAAACGTTTGCGGTCGTACCAAAGCCACAGTTTTGTCCGATCGGTTTCAAACTTACAGGATTTCATAAGGTCATAGGTTGCTATAATTCTTATTCCTTGGATTTGTGAATATCAGTGACCTAAGGTCGGATCAATTTCGTGACCTCCCCATTATAGGTCAATGGGAAAATATTCAAATGCCTCCTATTCCGAGGATACGCATGATATCAGTTTAATTCCTTCTGGATAATGTTATCATAGGCCATTCTTGATAACACAGGTGCAATTTTTGTTCAGTGACCCCTACAGAGTCAACTGAGGTCATCCGAGGTCACCAACAATTTGTTTGGCAATAACTCTCGACAGAATGAAGATAGAGAAGTGAGACCGATACTAATGTGGTTGTCTCGTCGAGACACGTCTCCCAATGTGCAAAATGACCTACTGCGGTCACCACTTGACCTTGAACTGAGGAGGTCAAACTTTTAAAGCTGTCCTAACCTGGTTACCATGCATATGATTAAAATACCTTGACGAGACAAACACGATAGTGTCAACATTATTGCCTTATCTTTATTAGTAAAACGTTCTTTGCGAAACACTGCTTTGCCAAAAATAGCCTTTTTGACCTTTGATGATCTCTGAAGGCTAAACGATTAACCTGAGCTCAACATTGAGGACACCTTTGGCGCAACCTTCGCCGTGCCGGGCGGGGGTGTTTCGACACCCCCCAACACGGTTCCTATGGGACGTAGAGAAAAACCGAAAAACCGTTCGAAATCTCGTCTAAAATCATTTTGAAATCACTTCAGTCATTTTGTGTGTCCTGAAACTGAAAAATTTGACCTTTGATGACCTATGGTGATCTCAATATTGATCTGAACCAAAAATGACCGACGTGGTTTAAAAAATGATTTTGGACGAGCTTTCGAACGGTATTTTAGGTTCTCGTCTACGTCCCATAAGAGCCGTGTTGGGGGGGGGGGGGCGTCGAACCCCCCCCCCCCCGTCCGGCACGGCGAAGGTTGTGCCGAGCGCCGACACGGCGCGGGTTAAGACGAGTTTGTTTTCATTTGGAAGCATTTGGAATGGTTCTTGAACCTTCAACATGCAACAAATCCAATCCGGTCCAAATCCATTCGAAGCCAAACTTTCCGATCGAATCCGATTCAAATCCAATTGATAGGGCTTGGATTATTACCCGGCATTGGCTGGAGTCACAGCCGAATGCCATTGGCTGGGGGGGGGGGGGCGCTTTTCGCCCTCCCCTGGTTATCTTCCGAACCAATAACTGCAGCGAGACGCGCAAGGCGGCAATCGAAAGCTCTCGATCAGACGCATCCAAAGCATACACGACATTTGCAAAATAAGGTCAAATGTCAGGTCAAAGGTCAAAATTGAGATATTTGAGTTTTTGGGTCATACTTTCCATCCAAAGCCTTAGATTGATGCTATTATAGCACAAAGTGCTCTCAAAGGTATAATGCATCTCCAGCATAAGCAAAAGTAAAATTGTAAACAAATGTGAAGGTCAATGTCAGGTTACAAAAGGTTACAGGTCTACGAAGGCCATGAGACACATGTTTTATGGGTTATTCTGCACGTTGAATTCGATTTTATCAGCTATTTTTGCAATGTGACACCATATAAGGTCAATGTTAAGACATATAAGGTCATATCAGGTCAAACTTTGACATTTATCAATCTAAATTAAAAAACATGTTTCTAGTCCAGTTTTGTCTCAGAAATACAGTGCTGTCATTTATTTGTTTGTATCTGGTCAATAAAAGCAGAAAACGCAATTTCAAAATATGACGTCATGAGTTTCTCATACGTAGGGAGCCATAAGTCAGTCAAAAATAAAGATATTGCTTTTAAATTTGGTTTGAGTCTTGTCCACATGTGGTTCCTCAACATATCTTCCGTTTTTTGAAAATGTTTGAATTTATTTATTTTTAGGGCATTTTTACAACAAACAAAAAATCATTTTTTTGGGGTCAAAAACCAAAACATTCAAAACCTGAGATATCAATTTTGTAGCCCTTGCCATTTGCTATCTTTTGACGTTTTTCGATTGCATTTTTCTCAAAATATGGCATTTGCACGGCCTGCTAAAGTTTAGCTGATTTTTGTGTCAAACTCGTGTGTAGTGACGTCACTAAATTCGCTTTATCTCGAGAGAAAACAAAAATCGACGAAATTGCTTCATGTTTGCACAGAAGACGTAAAATTGATGTAGGAGAAGGTACCTGAAGTTTCACGTCGATGACGCTATTGGTTTTTTAGCTATTGCGAAAGTTCGTCAGGGAGGGGGGGGGGCGAAAAACGCCCCCCCCCCCGGTCAATGGCGGGTTGACGGGGGGAGGGGAATCTGCACCCCTCCCGGATTTGCTCAATAACTTTAAAACTATGATAGATATCGACGCGAAGCTTTCAATATCTGATGCTACATCAAGTATACGTCTTCTCACCACAGGACGTCACGTCATGCCATTTTTGTGTGGAAAAAAGTTGTTTAAGAAAAAACGTAGACAATCGAGTTTTGATCAAGTATGGACGATACCCAAGCCAAATTTCAAAGCAATATCTTTATTTTTGACTGACTTATGGCTCCCTAAGTATATGTAACTCATGAAGTTACGACGTTTCCCCCTCCCCCTCGTCCAAGTATGGACGAGGGGGAGGGGGGAAGCCAAATTTCAAGCCAAATTTCAAAGCAATATCTTTATTTTTGATTGACTTATGGCTCCCAAGTATAAATAACTCATGAAGTCATGGCGTCCCCCCCCCCGGCGTAGGCGTTGTAACACATGTTTATGGGTTTGTTTTTCGTCTAGAACGCGACAAATGACCTTAGAACATTGTTTGTTCCATATAAATAGAAGTAAAAAGCAAAAACGGAAATGCGTTTTTTATGCATAGTAATGCTGTGAGAGGTGGTCGATTTATTGTCATTTAAAGGTCATAAGTCAGTAGTTTTTGAAGATATCGACTTCAAATTTGTACACATATTCACCGAACACGTCTCAATCACATATATTCCAGTTTTTGGCATTTTTGCATTTTTTTGCATTTTTTTGGTGTGAAAATTTTGTAAAAAAAATGTATTTGGATTTCTCAAAATTTTGAATTTCGAAAGAAAAAAAATCCGAGATCGATGTTTGATAGCCCGGTCTATTGTCAGTAATTTGATTTAATACAATTGAGTTTATCTCAAACATCGTACCTTTGACAGCGTTTTCCGCAAACCATTATTTTGCAACAAAAACCGAAGAACAGGACGTCACTCTGACGTTATTCCCGGTTGACCTATCATCACCTCATCTTTTTCCTTGGGCCAACTTGTGTAGAATTGATGTGAGAGAAGGTACTGCAAGTTTGGTGATGATACTAGTGTTGGTTTAGGAGTTATTACAAAATAACCGGAGGGGGGCAAAAAATAGCCCCTCCCCCAGTAAGTCGCGGGTTAAACAGGGAGGCCCCCTGGGTGGCTGGCCCCCTCCCCCCCCCCACTTATGACGTTCCTACGCCTATGAATTTCACGGAGACCCAAAAGGACTGCCAGTCAGCGTAAAGGTAAGCCTCTGAACAAGTTGCATCCTTATCCCATTTTCGTTACTTTCTCCATAATTGTACTTTTCTGATACATTTGTTAATGGGAGATAATCATCTTTTGTATTTGGTTAGCAACAATTTCTTTGGCTACCGTTATGGTATTAAAATGATGTGATCTAAATTTAAGAATTCAATACAATTATTCCCTAATTCGAAGTTGGAAGTTTGGGAAAATTAATGATCGGTATTTTCCCTCCACTATTGGAAAGCGCAACAACGCTTTTGCATCCATCTGTTAAACGTTGTTGAATGGGCACTTATAAACAAATCGCCGACACTAAATAGGTCGCCGTCCGGTGCCAAGCTAAACTGCCGATTTCAATGCACTGTTTTCAAATGATTGTTGATTGTTCATAAAGGTTTGGCACATATTCGCAAAAGATAGAGTGCAGGAAACATATTGCATACCTTCATGATAAATAGCAATGCGTAGGGAGGCTAATTTACTGAATTCGTTACCGAGTACTTGCTGAGTACCGACCAATATAAGCGTGTATCGCTTATCGGTATGAAACTGCCAATATCTTTCGGTAGGGACGTTTATATGCAAAATGTGATGAATTTACATCATATTTTGGCCTCGTCTATCGATTTCAGGTGCTAACTTCATTTTTGTGGAAAAGGTGATTATCTCCCTTTAAAATTCGACCCTTTTTATAATTCAGCAACAACAACAACAACAACAAAAACGAACATCTCTTACTTTAGTATGCCGCACTCACGGTTCGTTGCAGGGTTGTGCCCGATTGCGCAATTTACTCAAATTACTCCTGTCTTGTGGGCAACCCCTCACAACTGATAAGGAAGGAATGCCAGGGGTCGGGATCGGATCAGTAGAGGTGCAATATTAGTAACAGATAATGTTTGACGATAGATTGCTCCTTCTACAGAAATATAGCACCTCCTGCCGGCAGCGCTCGACTGCTGGCACCAAGGGTTCCGCCACATGTTTGAAGTGGGGGGGGGGGGGGGGGTGGATTCATGAGCTCAACGAGATATAGGGCTGAGTATATGGGATATGGTGGGAACCGGGCTCTACCCCTGACCGGGCCCCTGATACACGTCTTTATCAGCACCGGGCTCTGCCTCGATAGGGCCTGGTGGTAAGGCCTATTCGCGCCCCTTTCGTTGGGCCAGGGCTATCGCGTATGGTCAGTGGTGGGCACAGACAACTGAAAAGTTAGTTTCGTTAACCGCTAATCCGTAAAAAAATAGCGGAAGCTAACGCTAACTGCTAACCGTTAACTTATATCATATGAATTTAGTTTCGTTTTTTTTCTTCTCTGAAACCCTTAAAAACAGACCTAGAGAGCTGAATTTTTAATGTTGTAGCTTAGACAAAGAGCTTTCCAAAAAGGTATTGCATGCCAAGATCAGATGATGATCAAGGTGTAAACAAATAATTAAATGAACAAATTAATTATTTGTTCATTTAATTCAATTATTTTAACCCTATTCCCTGGCCAGAATTACGTTAACCTGCGGGGGCCAGATTCTGCCCCCCCCCCAGAGATCTCGAGAACCGCTCGGTCGATTTCGATGGGGAAAGCACCATTCGATGAGTCATGACAAGATCTCTCTTCTTAGACCCCGACATTTTTGTTTTGTTCAAAAATGGGGGGCAAAAAATCCGAACATTTTGGGTGTTTTTTGAAAGGTCATTGCAGCCATGTGGCTCGACCGATTTTCATGCCCAAAATGTTTTTGAGCTTCAAATGTACTAGTCTTTAATATATCAAAAGACAAAAACAAAATAAAAAATAATAGGCGTATTCAGGGAATATAAAATGGGGGATTTTCTGAAGACAAAAATATGTGCTGTTCGTGATTGTTTGGGACGTCATGAACGTCACATGTGGGCATTATATGCTGTAATTTGTTAAATTTGATATGTTGCGCATAGGCGGATCCAGGAAAAACATGGGGGCACCATGAGCGTAACGCTTTTATCCTCTTACTAATTTGAAGTTGGACCTAATTTGAGGGTGGGTATCGCCTCCCATTTTTTTATTCTGAGTGCGCCTCTGCCCAAAAATATGTACAATCCCAGTATCTATGATGCATCTTGCATTGGAATTGTTTCTGACGCATTTATTGCACTGCAAACCACGAAAGAAGTATGCGCCGCAAAACCGCATTCGTAACACCCTCCCCAAAACAGGAGCCTGGAACCGCCTCTGCTGGACCGATTTTTCAAAATTTTGACACAACACGCGCCATTCAATTTTGGGAAAATCACAAAGTTTCAGGACGCTAGGCTTAACGGTTTAGAAGCGGCAAGTGAAAAACTACCGGGGGGGGGGGGGGCAGAATCTGCCCCCGCGGGGAATCTGCCCCCGCGGGGAATCTGCCCCCGCGGGGAATAATCTGCCCCCGCGGGTTAAACAGAGACGGAAGGGTGCTCCGTCCCTGTCATTCCCTCTTGCTTACCTCCCCCTCGGCTACAACAGACGGGAACAAACATATATTAATTTTGTTAGCGGACTTAAAGTTAGCGGAACTAAATTTAGCGGAAGCTAATTGGTCCGCTAACGGTTTCCAAAGGTAGCGAACACGCTAATCCGCGAAACGAAAAGTTAGCTTCGCTAATTAGCGGTTAGCGAATTAGCGGAACCATGCCCACCACTGCGTATGGTGTGGCGAAAATGCAGATCAATGACATGTCTACCGATTCGTCATGCTCTGCACGACTTGGGGTGCGATCGGCAACACGACGAATTCGCAGTAATCACGACGAATTCGTCGGTGATTCGTCGGACGCCGAATATTCGCTCAGTTTGTGTTCGGCAACACGACGAATCTGCAAACGAGCGAATTCGCCCGACGAATTCGCCCTGTCAGAGCGCGAATTTCCAAACCATTCGTCGGGGAGGGCTAATTTGTTTTGCAGTGTGCCATAACGTGACCTGCAGTATTGCTGTATTGACCGCGGTGTTGCTGAGTACTGACAAAGTTCAAAATACCGTGATTTCTGAAAACAAGTAAAATAACCACACAAACCTAGGCCCTATAGCTACACAAACCATGACACGGCGCAGCAGTGACAAAACCGGCGGATAATTGTGTTGTTACAGAACGCACGAGACTGCGAATTCGTCGGAGAGCGAATTCGTTGGATTCGTCGGAGAGCGAATTCGTCGCGTTGCCGATCGCACCCAAGGTCTCATAGAATGCAAAGCCATTAGATGGTTTGGTTGGTTGCACGGCTGCATCAAAGCCAAGCGCTCCCGGTGTTGGCACTAAGGCGCACTCCCGCCCGCGCCTCCGCGCAGAATCGCCCCTCGCGACACGCGAGCTGAGCACTGCGCGCCGCCGACCCGACTTATGGAGCGGGCTCTCGGCCAGTCACGGACAACGGGTGCATCGCATGTTGGAAACCTAGCTCTGTCCACCAGCCCAGGTTGTATGCACCACATTTGCCATACGTAGCCTCTGACCGGGACTCGCTTGACTGGCTGCGACGGCCCGGCTCGGCCAACTTCGTGTCTGTACACGATGTGACGTCAGAGGCCACGGCTTGGCCGCCACCGGCCGGGTGGCCGGTCGGGATCGGGTCAAGACCGGCGGCGGCCGCGCCGTGACCTCTGAAGTCCCATCGTGTACACTGTACAGACCCGAAGTTGGCCGAGCCGGATGGATTTTTTGAAAAATTTACATCGCTGGATTCCGTGTGAACTCAGCTTTCGAATGGTGTATCTCCCGCAGTTTGACTCCTCCGAACCCTTCCAACGAACCGTGCACTGTCTGGCCACTGTCCAATCATTTTGCGATTTTCCTAGTGCGTCATATAGATAAACATAATCGCTAGGATCTCTGTTATCTTTAATCCAATGAATACTGATCAGATTGCAGGTATGTTTGCCTTGTGACTCCGTGCTAAAAATATCGGAAAGTATCGCTTATTTTTGCTCGGGATGTATCGTCTTTTATCAAGTGGGCAATAATGCGGCGGAAGAGTCATGTTCGCTGTTTTTGGGCAGGTTGGCTTACGTCACTTAGTGAACTGTGGCTCATTTAGATTTGGAATCGGCACATAAATATTAAAATAAAATGCAAAATGTATGCATCTTACAGGTAGCGTACTTAAAGTAAAATTTTCCCTAGGTATCTCTGACACGGCGGGGCTCGGGTTCTACCTGAAATGGCAATTTTGATCATACTCTGCCTTCCCGTGACACACACTGCCAGATTTTCTGTGCGGGAGTCTTGAACTTGGCCATTATTATATATAATCTGTGGAATGGGAATGGTATGACAAAGAGGCTACAATTATCTCGTGCCGGGTCTGGAACGAGGTACAGGCCTGAGCCGTAATCCCCATTTATATCTGTATGTTATGTGTCCGACTAAGGGCGTTGTATAATCACTTGTTATCTGGAGCACCAACCGGAAGTTTGGTAGCACGCATGACAGGCAGGCTCTAGAGCAGTGGTTCTCAACCCTTTTCGGTCGATTTCCCACTTATCACGAGCTGATGTCTCCCCCCCCCCCTCACACACACCCCACACCCCTATTTCTATCTTTGCATCAGCTTAAAATGCATTCTGAACAGGGGCGGCGCCACCAATTTGTGATGGGGGGGGGGGATGGATCCTTTTTGTATTGTAGAAAATCGAGTTTTGATGCAAGTATAAAATACAAAACGTCAAAATGACGGAAATGAGTCCCTTAACAATGGCTATCTCGGATTTGCAAAATTTTCGCTTGTTGACCCCCAAAAATAAGCAAACTGATTTTTTTTCTCGGAAAAAAATGGCCACAATTTAAAAAAAAGATATTAAACAAAAAACGGAATATATATGGGAGAACTAAGTATGGACGATGCCCAAACCAAATTTCAAATACATATCTTTATCTTTGACTGACTTAAAGGGAATAGTTCACCTTTAACATGGGGCTTTGGACTGAGATAGCAGATTTGTAGAGCAGATCTAAACATTGATTGTGGTGAAAGAATTACCTCCATACGTTAAGAAATTTCGACACAGGACTAGTGGGTCCGGTTTCATGTCTGCTGTTCCGGGCCACGATCGGGACATGAATGCCCGCCGCCGGAGGCAGGTACACTCCCTGGCACGTAGTCTCTGATCACGACGCCTCGTTAATATCCGCTCAGCCGCCCGGGCGGCGCGGTGGCCCCTTGTCAGATACTGTACATGGCGTCAGACGGAGCCAGAACGCCAGCTGCTGCCGTACGATTTCCCGTGAAATGCAAAGAGAAACTTACTTCTTTCTCCACATATATCCATCAGTTGTCCTAACTAAAGTCGTATTCGTAGTTTTGATCTCAAGTTGCACCGTATGGTTGAATTTCAAGACAACTTTCAAGGTGACCGATTCCCTTTAAGTATAAGTAACTCATGACCTAATTTTGTATATACTTTTTGTCTTTTATTGACCAGATACAGACAAATAACTGCCACCGCTGTATTTCTGAGACCAAACTGGTCCAGAAACATGGCTTTTTATTTATATTAATCCATTTCAAATTTTCACCTTATGTGACCAGATCTTAACCTAAGGGCCATTATATGGGGTCAGGTTGTGAAAATGGCTGCTACTATATAATTATACGTGTGAAATAACCCATAAAACATGTGTCGCATGGCTTTCGTAAACCTCTTGCCAATATTTACCTTTTGTGACCTGACCTTGACCTTGATCTTTGCTTACAATTTCCCTTTTGCTTATGCGGGAGATGCATTATACCTTTGAGAGCATTTTGTGCGACAACAGGGTGAAACACACTGTACACACCGTACACATGTTTTCTTGAACACGGCTACTGAATACCAAGTGATGTTGATGCCTGGCATTTTACCTGGCATGATTGAAGATTAATGTTTTGGGGCCTCGAAACAGTCAGTATTAGTGCTTCATTAAAGGGAGATAATCACCTTTTGATTGGGTTAGCAACAATTTCTTTGGCTACCGTTATGGTATTAAAATGTTATCTAAATTTAAGAATTCAAGGGACATTGCCACCTCGCAGGCCAATATAGAGTTGTTGGTGTGCATCGGGCGTGTCCGATTTCACCTGCAAAGTTTGGTTCCCGAAACTCCCCCATTATATTTTTTTTTTAATTGCACCACTCATGCTTGCCAAGCATTCGTAAAATTAGAGTCGCCACATCACTATTTAGAATCACTTATTTGCGGACAGTTATTTTCTTTTGAATGTTGCAAACTTAACATCACCATTCCGTCAGTGCACTTTAAAATTAAAAAGCGTGTGCAGTTAATTATATTTTCAACAACCTTAGCCTCTTTCATAATAAAACAGCAATAATTGCTATGGCTCGACTTTGGGACCGTAGGAGTTATGTGACCTTATAACACCTTATAACACATATATACTTTTCAAGGTCAAGTCTCGGCGAATTCGGACGCTTCGGCTTTGGGCGGGCGCCAATTCCACAGCCAAACTGGATGAGAGCGGCCATCATGAATCTAATACTGAGCACGGCTGGGACCAACGTTTTAGAGTCCGAAATAATTACAAAATGCTCTGCCGATACATTCCACATTGCTTTAGGTGCTGCAGGAGCAAGTTTGAGTTTGAGCATACATGATTGTTGATACCCAACATTCATTTAAGTTGCTTTTTAGAAATCCTCCAGAGGTGGCAATATCCCTTTAAATAAAATGATTCCCTAATTCAAAGTTGGAAGTTCGGGAAAATTAATGATCGGTATTTTCCCTCTACTATTGAAAAGCGCAACATTTGGCGCTTTTGCATCAATCTGTTCAACGTTGTTGAATGGTCACTTGTAAACAAATCGCCGACACTAAATAGGTGCCAAGCTAAACTGCCGATGTCAATGCAGTTTGTTCAAATGATTGTTGATTGTTCATAAGTTTTTGGCACATATTCTCAAAAGATAGATTCGCAATATTCGCAAAAGACTTGGTCGTCCATCACACACTGACACTGCTCCACAAGGTCCGTCGCACTGGGCAGCCTGAGTCTCTGGCCGTCCAATTCTGTACAAACCGCGAGCGACCCAACCACGTGCGTAGCACCCGTGGAGACGACCTGCTGAGTCTCCCCAACATACGCGGCTCAGCAGCGGGTAAAAGGCAGTTCGTGTATCGTGCCGCTGACCAGTACAATTCGCTGCCACCTGAGTTTACCGTCATGCCTATCACAGTATTTAAGCGCGCATTGGAGAGGCGACTGGTGTCTGGTGACGATGACGATCGCCGCTGATGGGCTGATCTGATGTGACGCAGACTGATATTTTCATTTCGACTTTTAACTGTACTGTATGCTTGTCTTTTACCCACCTCAACGCCATCATTGTGTGACTCTGTGCCAGGAATAGCCCCTTTGGCTTCGGCCATGTATAGGGGACGGCTACTACGAGGTCAATACATAAATAAATAAATAAATAGAGTGCAGGAAACATATTCCATGCCTTCATGATACATAACAATGCGTAGGGAGGCTAATTTACTGAATTTGTTACCGAGTACTTGCTGAGTACCGACCGATATAAGCGTGGATCGCTTATCGGTAGGAAACTGCCAATATCTTTCGGTAGGAATGTTTATATGCAAAATGTGATGAATTTACATCATATTTTGGCCTCGTCTATCGATTTCAGGTGCTAACTCCATTTTTGTTGAAAAGGGTGATTATCTCCCTTTAACCCGCGCCCCGCTGGGGTATTTAGCTGAACACGCTGGGTGGGTGTGGGGGGGGGGCAGATTCTGCCCCCTCGTTATCTTCCGAACCAATAACCGCAGCGAGACGCCCAAGGAGGCAATCCAAAGCTCTTAATGAGACGCATCTAAAGCTTACGCGATTTTTTTTATTTAAAATAAGGTCACATGTCAGGTCACAGTCAGGTCAAAGGTCAAAATTAAGGTATTTGAGTTTTGGGGCCATACTTTCCATCCAAAGCCTTAGATTGCGACTATTATCCGTCAAACATACTGTACACACCATCCACTTGTTAGATTGAAAACGCATAATTTTCAGCATGGCAGAGTAAGTAGTCCATGGTCTCAGGATCGTCATATTTGTAGCTATGTAATGTCACCATATTTGATTGAGCTTCAACATGGAAAACATTGGCGACACATGAAGAAAATTATATACTCGTAGTAAATTTGTTTCCAGCGAAAAGTTGCTGGGATACTGTACTCCGCTATCTGAAGATAGGGGGACGCGCCCCCCCCCCCCCCCCCCGGTGACGCCGCCCCTGATTCTGAACATACAAAATGTGCAGGGTAACCACGTACTCCAGTGTATTTTGAATGACATATCGGTTACAAGCACCGCACATAGTCGCATAGCCCTTGTGCTGTCAATGCGAGGGCTGTGTCTGCTTCTTCGCCCGTCAGTCTTTCGATTCTCGGATCCATTTTTGACACCGCACACCAGAGGTCAGCTTCGACGTCTTTGAGTTGTTTATATTTTTCGTTTTTAATGTCACAAGTGCTGAGAACGCCTGCTCGCAAAGAAATGTTGGGGAAAATGGAATGAGTTGTTGCAGTATATTTTCTGAGATTTTCGGGTACATGAGTCGCATCTTTGCCCAAAGTCTCCCTTATCGAGCACCCGAAATTCATCTTTGACCTCGGAGCTGTATGTTATGTCAATGAACTCCTCCTGTAGATCGACTGGTACCTCATCCACAGAGCACTTGAAAGGGTCTCGGGTAAGCGCCATAGAGACGATTTCTCCTTTGAGAGCTAGGTACCAGGTGTTCTGAGATTTGTTCTTTCAACACGTCATCAATGGGGCCGGCGGTGTCGAGAACGCCACTCAAGCGTGACAAGTGTCGGGGACTTCCGCTCAGTGCGTTGTTTTGCCACAGCTCCAGCCTCGCCATGAACATGAAGGCTTTGATTGCATCCATCATGATTTGCATTGCATTATTTATATCCACTGTGATTGCATCTACGTGTGTAATCCTATTGTGGTGAGTCCCTGCAGCTTTCGGTTCAATTTGTTCGGAGTCTCGAACATAGCCGCGAGGTAAGCTAGGGAAGCTTCATGCTCGGCCCGGGCAAGCTCTTCCCTTCCACTCTCCTTGAGTAACTGGTTTACCTCATGTCTGAGCCCAAAGTATCGGTTCAGCATATTTCCTTTTTATAATTTTTTGTTGTTTTATATTTATATTTCCTTTTGAAGAACACAATCCTCTGTATGAAAGAGCAGATCAACATGCTGCGCGTCGGCATCCTTACACAATTAACAACTTTAACAATAATTAAATAGTTTTAAACATGATTAAACTAGTAATTTGTCATTAATGGGTTTATAAAGTTACCTAATAAATGACTGGTTTAATTAATAATAAAGTAATAATGTGCAAATAGTTAAAAGCAATTCAATTTATTTGTCACATATTATTATCAGTTTCAAAAGCTGAATATCGCACTTAATCTGATAAGTCTACCATTCCTCCCTTGTGGTCCACTTATTCCTGGGGCCTCAAGGGGCTTTTCTGGGTTTCGGGCATCCCTGGACCCATGGGCGGATCTAGGGGGGGGGGGGGGCAAAAGGGCCATGCCCCCTCCCAAACCGCCTGAAATCGGCGCAAAATTGGCACATTTCCTGATATAGAAAACAATCTAAGCAACTTTTACTAAGGAAATTATGTTTTAAATCAGCTCTCAATGCATAAGCATGCGATATCCGATGAGTTTTCAGAATTGTGTGAGACTTTTGGGGATCCCCCCCCCCCAACACCCGTTCTGCATCCGCCTTTGCCTGGACCCTGCATGTCTTTCTGATGACGCCGAATCCTGTTTCTCGCGAGCGACAAAGGAATATGTTGATTTTTCACAAGCACCTGTAACGCGGTGCACTTTTACTTTATGACGTCACCTATCTTGTGACTCAACATCTGCAGTGAACTGTTCGGAAGCCTCTTGCCGGGGAAAGGGCGACGCCAGTCAGGTCTCTAACCTTGGAGCGAGCTCGTGCTACGAAGCTGCATTAGCTCGGGAAACCGAGCCTTGTGGTTTCGGCGGAGGTGGAGGATGTGCTGGGCAGTGTTGGTGACAAGGGTGCACACGGGGAGGGGGGGGGGGGGGGCAAGGGGGCAATTCCCCCTTACGGGTCACAGGGAGCCCGCCGAAATTGGCCCAGATACCATTTGCATTAGCTAAATGGTTTTAAAAAAACAGAGGAGCCCTCAAACCAGGCAAGGGTCACTCTGGTGCATGTCAATGGCCCTTAGAGACACTGAATGGCTTTCGAGGCCGGCCCAGGGGGCCTCTTGGGCATGTCCAGGGGCCCATTGAGCCCACCGAGGGGCCCAAAAAACTGTCCAGGGGCCTCTCGAGCATGTCCAGGGGCCCCATTGAGCCCTCTTAAGGGCGCAAAAAACATGCCCAGGGACTTTTCGAGCATGCCCTGGGGCCCATTGAGCCCACTCAGGGGCCCCAAAACCTGTCCAGGGGCCTCTAGAGCATGTCCATTTGTCCAGGGGCCAATCGAGCCCACCCACGGCCCAACAAACCTGTCCAGTGCCCAGTGGCCTCTCGAGCATGTCCAGGGGCCCATTGAGTATGTTCAGGGGCCTCTCGAGCCTGGACAAGGGCCCATTATAGTCTATTTTGAGGCCTCTTGAACCTGCCCAGGGGCCCAGCATAGTTTTCCCAGAGGCCCATCGAGTCTGTTCAGGGGCCTCTCGAACCTGTCCAGGGGTCATTAGAGCCTGCCCAGAGGCCTCTCGAGCTTGCCCAGGGGACCATTGAGTCTTTTCGAATCTGCGCAACGGCCTCTCGAGCTTGCCTAGGGGCCATTTAGTCTGTTCAAGGGCCTCTTGAACCTGCCTAGGGGCCATTAAAGTCTGTTCATGGGCCTCTCGAGCTTTCCCAATGGCCCATTGATCCTGTTCAAGGGCCTCTCGAACCTGCTTAGGGGCTATTAGAGTCTGCTCAGGGGCCTCTCGGCTGGCCAAGGGGCCATTGAGTCTGTTCAGGGCCCTATCGAGCTTATCCAGAGGGCCATTGAGTCTGTGAACGGGGCCCTCGAGCCTGCCCAGGGATTGCTAGACGTCGCCTGGAGCGCCTGCTATAGCTGGAGCGCCTGCTAGCCGTGGTCGGCGCGGTCATAATGAGCGGTAATGTGCTGTATTCTGACCCACCTGGTGCAATGTTTTATTGGGTTTAAAAATGGTAATTTGATAAGTCTGATGCGTTTTTTAATTCGGGGGTTGGAAGTACAAAACAATTTAACAATTTTCCTCTCAGGAGAGTGTGTGCTGCAATATTTGTCAGCCAGGGGCGTCGCCGACGGGAGGGTCGAGGGGGAGGTCTGGACAAACTTCCCCCACTTTTAGAAGGCGGGGAATGGGTGGAGGGGGGGTCGACCCCCCCACCTTTTCCGGGAAAAATTAAAAATTTATCGTAAACATTGCCTTTGTATTGCAGTCAAAATCCAGCTATGTCAAAAACTGGAAAATTTTGCGCCGCTTCACGGCATGACACAAGTTTCGCAATTGCTTTTACAAATTTGGAAAATGGGAAAAGAAATTTAATTCAGTGTCTGGCAGAGGCTTTCCTTGGCGGTAATTGATGGCCCCAGGGCTCATTCCCTTAATACAATATTCACTTTTAAGTTTCAAGCAGGCTACATGTTTAGCTAGTTTGCCGAGTTCCGAAAAAAGGCGACGCGAACGCAAAGACGAGGAGATCGGCACCCGGAAGCTGCTCCAGCGGTGCACAATTTGCTGGACCTAAGAGTTAATAGTGGAAAGAGGCCAGGACTATCTCCCCAAGCCATCTCACCTTACGGTTTGGTTCCAATATTAACATTTCGTTTTCCAGGACCTCAAATAAAAATTTCACCCCGCTTCCCGGCGTCACATCGGTAGTCATCGTCATAACGAAGCCATAGTCATCGTCATCGGTTTGTCGTAACGCTGAATTGAATGAATAGCATTTTTCTGATATTATTCGAGCTACAAGGCCCACCGCCCATATTTCTGTGTTTTATCAGGCAAAACCGTAAAAATTTCGCGCCGCTTCGCGGCGCTAACTAACAAGTACATACCTGCCTACTATAACATGAAAATCCACATACAAAATGCTGCAAAGGCTTAAATACACGAATCAAAATGGGGTATTTTTTCGTCATTTCAGCCGCCCCACACTAAAAAAAGACCCCCATCTGTTGTAAGCTAAGATATGTTTTCTCTACTGTACGTAACAATACAAAAATAATAATGCGCTCAGTACAATGCCTACTGAGGGTCCTGGTCCAATCCAGCTCATCAAAAGAAGTCGAAGAAAAATTGTTAAAAAGGGGGCCTAACAAAATAAAGTGGCCGAAATCCGTGGAGTTTTTCATATCCAGGGGGGGGGGGGTTGGTTGGAAGGGAAAGGGCCTCTCCCAACCCTGTCTGTGGGAAGGGGCATTGGGAAAGGGCCTCTCCCAGGGGCTTTCCCCCCTTTCTGAAGGTCTGGCTGCGCCCCTGGACTTGGTGATAACGGAGCTATCCTGAGACCGAGCACCGTGACGTAACATGACGTCCTAAGGCCGTGACGTGACCGACCCTCGCCCGGGCCGGCGGCGCCGCGTGGTGACGTCTGAAATCGCCCGAGTGCGGATGTGACTCATACTACCAGTGTCGTCACCGTGAGGAAGTTGACACCGCGATCGACGTATAAGGCCTCGCCCTACCCTGTCTGCACTCAGTACTCTCGCCATGGCCGCCCGGCACCTCCGTCTGTGTGCTGTGCTCTGCAGTGTGGTGCTGGTTCTGCAGTCCGTCCTAGTGGCGGACGCAGGGTGGCGCGTGCACCGTCGGTCGCTGCGGCTGGTGCAGGTTCAGGCAGTGTGTCGGCATGGCGGTCGATCTCCGCGCGGAACCTATCCGACAGACCCGTATAGAAACCTGACGTGGCAGGATGGCTTCGGCACTCTGGTGCCGGTTGGAGTTGGTAGCCAGGTCCAGCTGGGGGCGTTCCTTCGACGTCAGTACGCGTCGGTGCTGCCTCGTCAGTCCTGTCATGGCATCGGCGTCACCGCTTCTGACCGCCACCGCACCCAGGAGTCGGCGCGCGCCCTGCTACATGGTTTGTTCCAGGGCACGCCGCTGGCCGGGCCGGAGTACCGGGGCGGTCCACTACCGCCCGCCGCACCCATCTGCCCTATCAGCGTCATCCCCGAAGATGAGGACTTCATCCTGCGTCTGGTCTCCCCTCGACGCTGCCCGCGGCTGATCGCAGGGATCGAGGGCATGCTGAAACGCACTCCGGAGTACCGAGACTACGTGCCGGCACTGAAGCGCGTCTTCGCCGAGCACGCCGGCATGCCCACCCCCAGCTCCATCGACTTGGTGAACGTCTTTGATGTGCTGCGCACTCAGAGGCTGCGCGGGCTCAGCATCCCAGCATGGACGCAGGAGCCTCTCGGCGACGGACTTCCGACCGTGTACTCCGCGCTGGAGAGATTTTTCTTCCTGGCTTTCGGCAGCCAGGGCGCGCCGTCCGTGCGGGCACTCTCATCCGGGGGCCTGCTGAGGACAATGGTGGACACCGCGCGGCGGGGAGAGACGAAGTTCCAGCTGTACGCCGCCCACGACACGACCCTGGCCTCGCTGGAGGCGGCGCTGAGGCTCTACTCGGGGCCACTGCCCACCTCCAGCTGTCTTCTGTTAGAAGTGTTCGCCGCCTCCGATGGAGAAAGGTTCGTCCGGCTGCTGCGGCGAAATGGAAGCTCAGGCGAGCTGCGACAGCTTCCGCTGGGATGCCGCCAGATGTGCCCACTGGCGAAGCTAGAGGAGCTGCCCTGGCTGCCGGCTAGTGTGGGTGATGTGAAACAAATGTGTCGACTGTAGGGTGTGAGTGAGCGCAGATGTTGGGGGAGGGGGTCTTGTTGGGGGGAGCGGATACAAGATTCCTTTACGAGCGGAGAGGACTAACTCGTGACCGCAAGCTTAGATATTGATACTGATATTGATACTGATATTGCCACTGATACTGCCAATGGTTCGCTATCAAAGCGGGATCAAAGCGTGCTGAAGCTAAGCACCTTGTCTATAGACAAGGACCTACAGTGTACTCCAACTAAAGGAAGACAATGAGTATCTCCCTGTTTTGTTTGAGAGATGTGTTAGTGTCTGAGATTGCGAGGAGATGAAAGCGGATGCTTTTATTCGATGTATCAGTATTCCAGACAGAATCATTTACACTGAATGATTCTTAATCGGTGATCTTTGTGAATGTCAAGCTGCGAATTGCGTTTTTCGAACGATTGTATTTGCCATTGATGCCAAAGAGATGTTCTTGTGTCTTGGGCGTGCCTGATTTTTATGTATGTATATCAAATACCACTTGTGTGATATTTTACGCTTCTGTATGTACGCCTTTGTCTAAAATGGGATTGTAACCGTCTTGCCATCAGAGTTGACTTAATATCCACTTAATCGAGTTAGTCGACTCAATATATATCGACATTTGTTGATACTAAAATTATACAAAGTTTAGTATATATCTGAGGAAAGTGACGTTGAAATGTTTTCATTGTGATATCCAGCATATAAGGAGAAATAAACACAAATATTTGATGACACATTATTTTATATCTCTATAAATTTAAACCGATCCTTTTAATGGGATGGATTTATGAGATCAGGTTCGGAGATGAGCAGAGCTTGCTGCGCTGGCCTCGTTCCAACCATCATATCGCGCAATTCCTTGTAACCGGCGGAATTTAGTAGCGAAAGTTTCACGCGCCCCATGAGCGTACATATAACACGGTCCGCCCCGCCCTTCACGTCACCCGACCTTGAGCAGTGAGCACATCCTTTGCCACCGGACGCATGCTATCCCAGTTGAGGGTAAAGAGCTAGCGCCGAGGCGACTAGAAGCTAGCCTAACATGCCAACTGTTTGGTGTTTGTACCCCAACCTTCTCCGAACTGAGCTACCGGGCAAACATGCGTGAGCCACTGCATGCTTGTATTTCCATATTCCATTCCATATCCATATTTTTGACATATAATAGCACTGGCGGATCCAGCCTCCCAATATGGGGGGGGGGGGGCTAATTTTACTGGGGCCTTCCGGGCCCAGGGGCCTCCATATGACCTAAAAGGTACCCCCATTTTTCCCTTTGCGGACTTGGGTTATTTTTTTTCGCTATGCTATTCTTACGTGTAAGGACGTGTCAATTAAGTGCACAAATAAAATTGATGGATATTTGCCTCCAAATATATTTTTTTTCTTCATTTTACACGCTATTTTCTATACAGATTAGTTATTCGCTTATACTTTTTGACTGAATAAAGCTAGAAGGGCACGGTAAACGTCATTTTGTTGTTATCATCAAGACGTGTTGAATGCTGTGCATCATGACTTCTTTCTGACATTTGATGACCTTGACCTAAGGTCAAGGTCACGGCGCAAGGTCACCTTTCCAAATTTGACCTACACGGCGATGTTATATACCTTTGAACTTGTCTTGAAGATAGGAATTAATTGGTATTAAAATAATTGCGCGATCGTTGATGATTAGAAAGCAGACTGAATTGCAAAATAACTTAGATACAGAACTACCAAAGGTATACAAATGGCTGCAAGCAAACAAGCTGTCCTTAAACAACAATAAAACATTCTATCAAATATACAATAAATCCAAAATAAATGTTGACATCAATGTAATATTAAATGGTATAAATATAGGACATACAAAAACTGTGAAGTATCTTGGTGTATATATAGACGAAGAACTCAAGTGGGAGAGTCACATTATGCATATTTCAAGTATAATAAGTCGTAATATAGGGTCGTTCTAGTCGCTCTAGATATTTCCTGGGACAGAAACACCGATTTCTGTTGTATAATGCATTAGTTCTGCCTTATCTTAATTACTGCTGTCTGATATGGGGAAACGCACCGAAATCACTCCTTAACAAATTGCTTATCCTACAGAAAAAGATAGTCAGGATTGTTGATAATCAAGCAAGACTAGCCCACACAAACCCAATATATGTAAAGCTCAAAATTCTTAAAGTAAAGGACATTGCCAGACAGCAAGCTATAGTCGTGCTTTATAATGTTGCATCTGGAAGTGCCCCACCAGTCATAGCCTCACTTTTCGAATTCACTCAGACCAATCACAGAGCTTCAAGAGTAGCACGACATTTTGAAGAAATATTCACTCGAAAATTATACCGGACGCGTACCATAGCATGGATAGGACCACGTTTATGGAATTCAATTGTTGCCCCCAGATTCCCCCATATAAACTCAATACCATCTAATAAAAAACAAATAAAAGAAATCACTAAAAATCACATGATCAGTGAATATGAATAACCTCAAAATCAGTGAATCAGTGAAATCAGATCAATCAGTGAAATCAGATCAGTGAATATGAATAACCTGCTTGCCTCACAAGCCTATAAAAAAAAATCCCTTGTAGTTTGCTCATTTATGTAAATGAGCCTGAATACAATAATAGCCATATCAGTGCTAAATGTTAACTGTCTGTAAAGTCATCTTCTAAGTTGCAGAAGAATGAAGTTATGCAGTTTGTAATGTATGTAACATTATAAGTAAACAATAATACAAATTTGCAGAACTAAGTAACAGTATATAAACAAACAATCTGAAAATCTGAAATCTGAAATAAAACATAGTAAATCAGAGATAGAGATTTATATTGGTGTTAAGCAATATAGTACCTCTATTTATTTTCTGCTTTCTTGAAATATGAATTAATTAGATCATGTTTCAACTTATAGATCAATTAATTACATCATGCGCGAAAGCCACCCCGACTAACTGACGCTGGAACCTGGGTGAGATCGAACAGCAACAAGCTTTGCTTAGCTGGGGGTCTCACCGGGTTCCAGCAAAGACCTGCTTGCCTAGACCAGGACCTGCCTTCCCCAACCTTTGTATGAATGAAATTGTATCCTGCCTCACTGTCTAGCAAACCTTTCTTGATGGCAACGAGATTGGGGCAGCAGGCAGTGGGGCACACACTTGTAATCCTTACTAACTCGGTTACGTATGTGCGAATGTCAGAATGTATGATTCCCAGGGGCGTATTTGGGGGGCAGTCACTTGTTGATTTCAGCAACGACTACTTTCTGCCTTCTTATTTTTGACCACATTACCACTTACCACTTAGCCTTCCTCTCTTCATTTGCTTTTTTATTTCTTCTTCCATTTCCTAGCTGGGAGTGCCGCGACATTTTCTCTTTTGTTCTCTGGTGTTAAAGTAAGGTGATGTGCGTCGATGGGATCGAGGGCGGGGGCACTCCTGGTCACCTGTTAATGGGTGGCGGCATAGAAAAAAAAATCCCCCAAAGATCTCCCCCATAAGAGCTACAATAACGAAATTTGTAGGGTAGGGGGTTCTGGAGGTAACTCTGTTTTGCGAAATTTGCATGACCCTCGGTCAATATCTTCGAGGTTGAATGGGGTCAAATATAAAAAATCAACAATTTTAGCACTTTGCTCAAGAAACCCCAAAATATCTCGAGAACTATGATAGCTAGGAACAAACGGAAAACTAATCGAAAGCTCTTGAAATATGCAATCGCCATGGTGTTCTCAAATTTTAGCTCAGGTCTATAGTTTAGGCTCCAGAGGCAGAGGCGCAGGAACTATGTTCAACCTGGGGAGGGGGGGGGGGGGGCGGAGACATTCTGAAGTCGATTCTTTCCATGCAACGCCGTAATGTTAAAATCCAAAATGTGTGGGAGGGGAGGGGGGGGGGGGGGGGGGGGGGCTGCCCCTCCTGCCCCCCTGTTTCTACGCCTATGGTGATCGAAGGTCAAACAAACTTTTTATGGCAATTTTTTTCTTCTCGCAAATAACTTTTACCTAATAAAGATATGGCAATACTTTTTACGCCTTCGTGTTCGTCTCGCCAAGTAGCTTCGAAATATATTCATGTTGACCAGTTTAGGTCAACTTATAAATTTGACCACAGGTCAAGGTCAAGTAGTGACCCAAGATGGTCATGCTGCATATTGGGAGACCTCTAAAAGTACCGGAGTAACTGTACCGGAGTACCGGAGTACCGGAGACTAAAAAGTAACGGAGTAACTGTAACTTTCGTTGTACATTTTTTGACGATGTAACGGAGTAACGAGTAACGAGTTACTTTTTTGGAGTAACGGAGCAACGAGTAACGAAGTTATATTTTGAAGTAGCGGTGCCCACCTATGCGTTTGATACAATGAAGACAGGCGAGCACACTCTCAAGCACAAGTGCAGGTACACTTCCACTTTATTGGGAAGGTGTCGAATGCAAAATTGAACCAGCATGCAACTCCAACGAGCAACAATTGCTAGTATAGCGTTGCATCTCAAACTAGTAAAGGTAATAGCAATAGTTATCAATTCAGACTGGTTATTGATTCAACTTTTTTGGAACGATTCAATCATGATTTATTTTGGAATCTGAATGATACCAACACCGTTCGATTCACGGATAAAGTTTTGAGAATTGACTCTTTCCGATTCAAGGAATCAAAACAAATATTTTTTATCGATTTACGTTTGATTCAACATTTAAATATATGTGGTGAATTTATGTCAAATCAATCAAAATGGAAACATGCATATATATAATCATTAAAACATTGTTACCGTAATACTATTTCCGTATAAATGAATGTAGCCACTGGGACTGCATGCATCTGCACAATTTGCCAGTGTACTTGAACCGTTAAGAATCGTTAAATCTTTTGATTCAGTCAGCCTTGATTTGATGCGGGATTTGATTCAATCACGATTCATGAATCAAAAGATCTGATGGTGAATCAATTATTTCAAGAGCAACCCAAAACGCTTCTGGTCATTTTTGAAGTGCGTTAGGGGCTCAAAGCGACAGCTTTCTGTTCTCTTAGACGGTGATCGTGAAGTTAGTGGCGATATTGAGCGTGCCAATTTGTTGACTAGGACATTTGCAGCCAAGTTTTCGTGTCCCGATGTTGAAAGTGTACCCGATGCTCCCACTTACGACCTCCCCATCCTTGACCAATTCACCGTCCCGAGTGCTGCAATTAGATCAGCCCTGGAAGACCTAAAAGTCCATAAGGCGTGTGGTCCCGATAACATCAGTGCACGGATAATCAAGGAGTGCTCTGATCAGCTGGTGACCCCCTTGCCAATCCTTTTCAAGTTGTCAGTGCAGCAGGGTATTTTCCCGAGTAGATGGACCGAAGCCAACATAGTGCCATTTTTAAGAAAGGGTAAAAAAGTCACCTTCGAACTATCGAGCAGTGTCCCTCCTGCCACTACTAGGGAAAATCCTAGAAAGAGTGTAGTATACAGCAATCTTCTAAATCACGTTAAACCTACCTTGACACAGTCACACCACGGCTTCCTGCCGCACCGCTCATGTGAAACAAATTTAGCTAGTCTTCTAAAAACAGCTTGGGAGTCCATATCACACAGCGGCCAAACAGATGTAATATACATGGACTACTCAGCGGCCTTTCAAAGCGTAAACCATTCATTGTTACTTTACAAGCTGCACCACTCATATCACATATCGGGCACCGTGCTAAAATGGCTCTCGACCTATCTAAAAAACCGCAAACAACGAGTCGTTGTAAATGGAAGGTGCTCCGACTGGACAAACGTGGTCTCCGGAACACCTGAAGGAAGCATTCTATCGCCATTACTTTTCGCTTTGTACGTTAACGACTTGCCTGGCAAAATCACGACCAATTGTTTGCTATTTGCCGATGATGTCAAATTGAATCACACAATTTCAACCCCGAACGACTCACTTTTGCTGCAAAGGGATCTGGACAGTCTTTGCCAGTGATCTGCTGACTGGAAACTTAATCTCAATCCGACACAATGTAAGTCATTCACTATGACTTTGAAACTATCTCCCATTTCAGTGACTTACAAAATCAATGAAACACCCTTGGAACACGTATCTTCAATCTGTGACCTTGTAGTATGGCTAGACGCTAAGCTCACATTTAGAGACCACATCAACTTCACGGTTACCAAGGCAAACAGAGCACTAGGTGTGATGATGAGATCCCTTCAGACTGGTTGTGCTCGCGGTGCCTTGAAACGGGAGCCAATATTGGCAGCATATTTCGGTAACGTGCGCTCCATACTCGAGTACAGATGTGTGATATACACAGCTCGATCGGTTTGACCGTGTCCAACACAAGTTTCTTATCTGGCTCGAGTTACATGTCCATACCTCTCACCATTCACACTCACCCTCATATTCATATTCAGATATTTTACAGTCTTTTAATATCGCCTCGCTTGCTCAGAGAAGAGTGCAGTATGACATACTATTTGTGCATAGAACCTTCTCAGGACGGATCGAGTCTTCTTTGCTTCTTCAAAGCTTTTCCTTGCAAATATCAACCCGGCATACCCGCGCAGCATCGCACACAATCCTGCACGTCCCATTCGCTAGAGTGGAAACTGTTAAAGGGATTATACGGGTTTCTGTCCTGAAAGTAAATGCACTCTTTTGCAGTTGTATGAGCTTTAAACACGTTTAAGACATATAACAGGGACCTCAATACTCATTTAGTCTATTATTTCAGCAATTATCAGCGTTAAAACTTGGGCGTTTTTCGAGACTAGTATCGGCTAACGAGTACTTGATCGGCACTACTGTCCACCACTTTTATCTTAAGATCAATTTTAGAGTTTTGAATTATCTGCAAGTCCTACACTGGATCACAAAATTATTATGCAATTCAAACTGACGGGACTTTGTATTACTACACACTGTTCGTTGAGGTTTTGTGTTTTTGTGGTTTTCTTTTCTCTGGCCTTTAGCGTTGAGAATTTGGTGGTGGCGTATTCATTTTTTGGCATGAAAATTCATGACAAATATAGAATTTTATGGGAAAACTAGGTAACTGCTGCTGTCGTTGGAACAAAACAAGTTGATTTTCTTTCAAATATTGCTTATTTTACCGGAATTATGCCATAAGTGAGGTGTTTGTATTAGCATAAAAGAGATGACTGGCTCTGCCTCAGCCGGTCCTGCAGAAAATACGCGGTGGCATCACCGCGCACTTTGGAATGTCCTTACGTGCAGAAGAGGTCATTTCCAGAAAAATGTGGCTACCGTGGGTCTTCTACCCCCTTTATAAGTACATTTTACTATGTAACTCAATTATTCTGGGAAAAACCCGTATAATCCCTTTAAACGTGCCGTCTTTGCGCGGGCGCCTCGCAACACCAGTCTATTCCTGTCTGCCTGTCCTGCATCAGACCTTTTCAATGATACCTTAGGAGCTTTTAGAATGCAGGTGAAATCATATGTCAAGAGTATGGCGGCATAGGCTGCACAACACTGGTGGCGATGAGTTGGGATTGTGTGTGGGCGTGTGTGAGGTGAGCATGCGAGTTTTATTGCTCTTATTTTACTGCTGGAGTTTTCTCATTTACCGATCTTATGTCTTATTTTACAAGCGTTTTCTAATGTCTGCGTAGCCTCAAAGCATGCCTGTGAGCTATTGTTCACCTATGTTTATTTTTAACGTATTCATATTTACTGTTTCATGAACTTTTGTTCTATTTTAGTATCACATTTTCGTTATCATATTTGCCTCGTCTGTTTTCAACTGTGTGCGTGTGTCTGCTGCTGTCGTGTCGTCGCGTGTTTTAATTACTCGACTGGAGCTGTAATTGGGTGAATGCCTGTTGCTCATTGCCAATAAATAAGCAAATCAATCAACAAATAAACAAAACAAAAAACGTTCTAACGAAACCATTCCAACGGATCTAAATATTTCATTTTTCACAAAGCGCTTGTAACATATTTTATGATTCATCCTGGCTTTGAAATAGGGATGCGTGAAACGTCACAGAAAATTTGAAGTGGAACATAAACAGGTGTTTCATAAACTGGATAGAATCGGATGAAACTTTAACTTCGCATAGATATAAACAACCGTTTTGCCTAACGAAAGGAAATGTTTTCTTGCCTTGCTGATCATTAAATAATATATTTTTTATCTAAATATCCGCCAGGGTTTCAATCGACCTTGTTCTACCTCACGATTTACAAGTCTCCTAAATTATGGTCTTCTGAAGTATACGCTTTTGTGTATCAAATATAAACGTTTGGCATATTGCTTCATCCAAATCCGCATGTGTTTTCGTGAACGGATACTATTTCCTTTCAAATCCATGTAAGATGCGGCCTTGAAACACAGGCGACCAGAGCGCCCCTCAGGTGGCCAAAGAGTCCCCTCAGGCGGCCAGAGCGCCCCTCTCAGGCGGCCAGAGCGCCCCCACTCAGGCGGCCAGAGTGCCCCATCTCAACCGGCCAGAGCGCCCCCTCTCAGGCGGCCAGAGCGCCCCCTCTCAGGCGACCAGAGCGCCCCCTTTCAGGCGGCCAGAGCGCCCCCTCTCAGGCGGACAGAGCGCCCCCTTTCAGGCGGCCAGAACGCCCCTCTCAGGCGGCCTGGGCGCCCCTCTCAGGCAACCAGAGCGCCCCTCTCAGGCTGCCAGAGCGCCCCTCTCAGGCGGCCAGAGCGCCCCCTCTCAGGCGGCCAGAGCGCCCCTTCTCAGGCGGCCAGAGCGGCCCCCTCTTAGGCCAGCAGCCCCTGCCAAACACAAAGCGCCCCTCGGCTGAGTGGGGGGGGGGGGAACTTCCCGCCCCCCCCCCCTGTCCCCCTCTTCCGCCGCCACTGGGTCCCTCGTATTCCTTCAGTACGTGAAGTAGAAACTAGTGTGTTGTGTATGTATGTACCTCCAGTGGAATGTTGCAATAATTGTGGTTTATTTATTTATTCAAAATAATACAAAATAAATGTTATCATGAGACAGGGTCTGGGTACATACAATGTTATCCTGAGACAGGGTCTGGGTACATACAATGTTATCCTGAGACAGGGTCTGGGTACATACAATGTTATCATGAGACAGGGTCTGGGTACATACAATGTTATCCTGAGACAGGGTCTGGGTACATACAATGTTATCCTGATACAGGGTCTGGGTACATACAATGTTATCCTGAGACAGGGTCTGGGTACATACAATGTTATCCTGATACAGGGTCTGGGTACATACAATGTTATCATGAGACAGGGTCTGGGTACATACAATGTTATCCTGAGACAGGTTCTGGGTACATACAATGTTATCATGAGACAGGGTCTGGGTACATACAATGTTATCCTGAGACAGGGTCTGGGTACATACAATGTTATCATGAGACAGGGTCTGGGTACATACAATGTTATCATGAGACAGGGTCTGGGTACATACAATGTTATCATGAGACAGGGTCTGGGTCCATACAATGTTATCATGAGACAGGGTCTGGGTCCATACAATGTTATCATGAGACAGGGTCTGGGTACATACAATGTTATCATGAGACAGGGTCTGGGTACATACAATGTTATCATGAGACAGGTTCTGGGTACATACAATGTTATCCTGAGACAGGGTCTGGGTACATACAATGTTATCCTGAGACAGGGTCTGGGTACATACAATGTTATCATGAGACAGGGTCTGGGTACATACAATGTTATCATGAGACAGGGTCTGGGTACATACAATGTTATCATGAGACAGGGTCTGGGTACATACAATGTTATCCTGAGACAGGGTCTGGGTACATACAATGTTATCATGAGACAGGGTCTGGGTACATACAATGTTATCCTGAGACAGGGTCTGGGTACATACAATGTTATCATGAGACAAGGTCTGGGTACATACAATGTTATCATGAGACAGGGTCTGGGTGCATACAATGTTATCATGAGACAGGGTCTGGGTACATACAATGTTATCATGAGACAGGGTCTGGGTACATACAATGTTATCCTGAGACAGGGTCTGGGTACATACAATGTTATCATGAGACAGGGTCTGGGTACATACAATGTTATCATGAGACAGGGTCTGGGTACATACAATGTTATCATGAGACAGGGTCTGGGTCTATCGTACATACCCAGCGGAATCACCGCACTTTTTCGACCCGAAAAACACCGCAACTCCCAAAACTATGTCACGGATAACTAAAATTGTATTGTAAGTGGCTCAGGTTCAGAACAAACGAACGCAGCACTCCATTACTGCTCAGAATATCACGGAAATCAAGGAAGGCATACACAAGACCCGGCCGTCTCCATTCGGCGTCTAACCTACAGTGGACCAGGAACGGTACCAGGAGTTCCTCCAGCAGTTCTGGGACACACTGCAGCAAACCTACAGTGAAGATAGCCCACAGTGGACCAGGAACGGTACCAGGAGTTGCTCCAGCAGTTCTGGGACACACTGCAGCAAACCTACAGTGAAGATAGCCCACAGTGGACCAGGAACGGTACCAGGAGGTCCTCCAGCAGTCCTGGGACACACTGCAGCAAACCTACAGTGAATATAGCCCACAGTGGACCAGGAACGGTACCAGGAGGTCCTCCAGCAGTCCTGGGACACACTGCAGCAAATATGCGTCGACACCATCAACCTTCAGTGGTTAGAGCAGGACAGCGCACCTCAGGGGCGTGGGAACTACTTTGGACTGAGGGGGGGGGGGGGGGCGAACTTTTTGGCAATACTACGGCAAAAATTATGACTGAAGAGAAGCACCATGTACCGCTCTTTTCCATACCCAATGCTGCTTATTGCCAATAGTATGTCATATATTTAAGGAAATGGGTATCAATACCATATAAAGAAATGGGTCGCCTAACAAGAAAACAAAACTAGAGAATAGCTGCTAAACATGAAGAAGGAGCCACACTGGTACTAGGGTTACAAAAGTCGGAGAAGCGGAACTGCAGCTTTCTTCGTACATGCATCCAGAACCGGCGGGCTTGACTAACTCCCGAACCTGAGGTAGCTGGTTAAGTGATGTGCCGGGCTCGCACCAAGTTGACCATGGCAAAATCATGCATTTAGCATTCATTTGGTACGAGTATCATACCATACTTCAACCGAGTTATGCTAGGCCGTGTTTTACGGTGTTATGGTCAATGTTTCGGGCTTATTTCTATGAATTTATCGTTATATATAACGATAAATTCATAGAAATGTATACGGTCGTACTAAAGCAAATGCTGGCAAAACCAATGCATTAGAACACACGTATTTTCAGGAAAAAAGTTGAACTACTTAAGTTATATATAAGTTAGTTAGTTAGTTAGTTATTTTGCTTGTTAGTTAACTGTTGCCGAATTAAGGTCCAATAACACACACACACACACACACACACACACACACACCACACACACACACACACACACACACACACACACACACACACACACACACACACACACACACACACACACACACACACACACACACACACACAACACACACACACACACACACACACACACACACACTCACACACACACACACACACACACACACACACACACACACACACACACACACACACACACACACACACACACACGCACGCGCGCGCGCGCGCGCGCGCGCACGCGCACGCGCACGCGCACGCGCACGCGCACGCGCACGCGCACGCGCACGCGCACGCGCACGCGCACGCGCCCCGCGCCCGCGCCCCGCGCCCGCGCCCGCGCCCGCGCCCGCGCCCCGCGCCCGCGCCCGCGCCCGCGCCCGCGCCCGCGCCCGCGCCCGCGCCCGCGCCCGCGCCCGCGCCGCGCCCGCGCACGCGCACGCGCACGCGCACGCGCACGCGCCACGCGCACAGCGCACACGCACACGCACACGCACACACACACACACACACACACACACACACACACACACACACACACACACACACACACACTGCCGGGGGGTTCTCGCCAACCACGAACTGCGGGGGGGTTGATTTCCGCCCCCTTCCCCTAAGATCTAAAAAAACACGCAATGTAGCGACAAGCAGAAGGCGGTGCTAGCTCGAGGCAATCTCTATTGAAAGTATTTCGGTCATTTTTAGTTCAAGTCAATATTGAGGTCACCAGAGGTCAAATTTCGGCTATTTTGAATTATAAATTATATTAAATGTCGGCTAGATTTCGGCTAACACTTTTTTCCGCGCGTCACTAGCTCTTTTATTATCAATATGTATATCTCGATAATAAAAGAGCTAGCGACGCGCGGAAAAAAGTGTTCGAAAGATAATTGAATTTGCTGTAACTAAGGTTCATCAGAATTGATCTAAGGTCAATAGTTAGGTCATCAGAAGCCACTGAATTTGAAACATTCTAAACAAAAAAAATGCCGAATTGGTTTTAAGGAATAACTTTTGACAGAAGCACGATAGGGGGAAAAACATATTTCACCATTGTGTTTTTCCGTCGAGACACATCGAATGATATATTGGGTGACCTATTTAGGTCATATCCACAAATTGGCCTGACCTGAGGTCAGGAAAAGGTCAAGTCAAGGTCAACTCTTACATCAATTGATTTGTCTCGACAAGTTTAATACAATGGTGAAAACCCCATTGCTCTGATTTCTGAATCATACTCGTACATGACTTGGGCGGTCACATGAGCTGACTTCGTATAGGTAAAAGAACAGAAATGTGACATGGGGCTTGTCATTTGGGACAAGAGGATCCACTGGCAAGGGGGGGGGGGGGGGGGGGCAAAGCGGCCATGCCCCCCTCCCCCAACCGCCTGAAATCGGCGCAAAATTGACACATTTTCTAATATATAAGAAAATCTAAGCAACTTTTACTAAGGCAAGTTTGTTTTAAATGAGCTATCAGCACACAGCACTTATAAGCAAGCGAAATCCGATGAGTTTTCAGAATTGTGTGAATTTTTTTTGGGATTTGTCCCCAAAACCATGCCCCCGCGCCCTAACCACCGTTCTGGATCCGCCAGAAGGTGGATCTGGTGAAAATTGGTAAAATTTAGCCATTTCCTATGGATTTATACGCGTTTTTAATTTTTCCCCATTGACTTATAATGGGGAGGTCACGAAATAGACCTGATCTTAGGTCACCGCATACTGGTTTTTGATTCGACGCTGATTGAATCGTTTGTAATCGTTCAATCAAAATCCCTTGAATCAAAGAAGAATCCATTCACCACCGGATTTTTGTATTCATGAATCATGATTGAATCAAAACCGCATAGAAAAAAGGCTGATTGAATCAAAAGCACTGTACAATGCTATTTCAATGGTGAGTCAAACGTGATTTGATAATAAAAAAGATGATTCTTTGAATCTGAAAGAATCATTTCTCAAAATGGTTATCCATGAATCAAACAGTGACTGAATAATTCATATTCCAAAATGAATCGTGATTGAATCCTTACAAAAAAAGGTGAATCAATAACCAGTCTGGGTCACCGATATAAAATACAAATCAAGATATACGAATTGTAGGTACTTATCGCCT